>NC_059600.1:11293231-11294236 GCF_020424385.1 Procambarus clarkii | reverse complement strand
CGTACTTGGCCCTCTCGCCAGCTCCCCTCTCCTCTCGGCCAATCTATGTTGTTTTACAGAGAGGGGTCCAGACCGATTACCGTGGGAGAGAATGGGACGGTAATGACCCAACTTGTGGCTATGGAGAGGTGATTATCTATCAGAGGTCAGACCGCAGGAGCTGGCCTGGCATGGCGTGACTGATACCCATCTCCTTCTCCCCTCTTTCCCCTGACCATCTACCCCCTCCTGAAGGGTAAGGCCTCGGGGTATAGAGCAGGATAGGGGCCAACTGGCCTATACATGGCTGGGATAGAACTTCAACTACTGGGGTCCCTCGACCTTATAGATGTCGACCTTCAGATGCAATGACTCTCAATCATCTAGATTTGTATGATTATTTTTCAAATTGTGTTCGTGTGATGAATTTGTTAACATCTTCCTTCGCTTTTTAGCTAATTTGTTAACATCTTCCTTCGCTTTTTAGCTAATTTGTTAACATCTTCCTTCCCTTTTAGCTAATTTGTTAACATCTTCCTTCCCTTTTTAGCTAATTTGTTAACATCTTCCTTCCCTTTTTAGCTAATTTGTTAACATCTTCCTTCCCTTTTAGCTAATTTGTTAACATCTTCCTTCCCTTTAGCTAATTTGTTAACATCTTCCTTCCCTTTTAGCTAATTTGTTAACATCTTCCTTCCCTTTTTAGCTAATTTGTTAACATCTTCCTTCCCTTTTAGCTAATTTGTTAACATCTTCCATCCCTTTTAGCTAATTTGTTAACATCTTCCTACCCTTTTTAGCTAATTTGTTAACATCTTCCTTCCCTTTTTAGCTAATTTGCTAACATCTTCCTTCCCTTTTAGCTAATTTGTTAACATCTTCCTACCCTTTTTAGCTAATTTGTTAACATCTTCCTTCCCTTTTTAGCTAATTTCTTAACATCTTCCTTCCCTTTTAGCTAATTTGTTAACATCTTCCTACCCTTTTTAGCTAATTTGTTAACATCTTCCTTCCCTTTTTAGCTAA
>NC_059600.1:11263231-11288231 GCF_020424385.1 Procambarus clarkii | reverse complement strand
TGTTAGTTTCGTGTTATTGGCGCGGTGTTGTGAGTCTCTTTACGTTGTGGGATGGAATGGTTCTGTTGTGTGGGTGTAATGGTGTAGTTGTTCCGAGGCTCGGGAGTGCCGTGAGGGGTAAATTGGCCCGCTGTTCATTTTCGGTCTGGCGCTCTGATGTGCCTGTCTGTTTGACTGTCTATTTGTACTTTGTCTCTGTCGTTTCTCTGTCTTTCTGTTTGTCTCTTTGTCTCTCTTAGTTGCCACACACGTTCGTCACAGAGTAATCAATGCCAGAGTAGCTGTTGTCATAATGTCACACGTGTTAGTCTAAACATTTTAAAACAAGATTATAAGCTTTATTTGTACATTCAATATCTATTCATATAAATGTATATTCATATACATTCAGCTGGTTTTTAGGATGGACACGTTTTCAGTGTATATAGCTTGACTTGCACAGATAAAGTACTCACCTTTAGTACTCTTTACCACTGAGCCCCCATTAACATGAGCACAGTAAGTCTGAATGACATTTGGGTCCGTCTGGGACCGAAATATTCATGACAGATCGAAACGTCGTCACATACATTATTTTCAGATGTGTAGTTTGGTATCTAGTCCCCTATTCATCACGGATAAGTAGGCTCTAAAATCCATCAATATTAAATAATTCAGGGCAAAATTGAAAGCATTATGTCCAATGTATTATTGTATCATAAAATAGATCTGTGAGATCTGGGATGCTTGGCACCTCACCTGGCACTGAGATACATAGCAGTGAAAAGGCTAAACGAGGCGAGAATAATCAATCAATCAATCAATCGGGGTGAGAATAGCTTGAGCTACCTCATCCTTTTGTGTATTTATACCTCGATAAACTTATTTCAATTTTAATTTCAATTTATTGACCAGACTACGACCGGAGACACACAGCAAACAGCAGTGATACAGCGGCAGACATAAATTAAAACTGTATTCACTGCTAAATTTCTCAGACAATTGAACATTTTCTCAGCTTCGGTTTCATGCCCTATGAACTCTTCACCTTCAACGAGCTCGTTAATATCAAGCACGTATAAAGTAGAAAATACTCCAAAATCTATTAAACAAATGGTCAGAGTACTGTTTGATCAGTTTAATATCTCCAGTTCACTACAATACACTGTAAATACAATAGTCGAGTACTTTTCTGTAATTCATGGGCAACTGTTCAAAAGCCAGATTCACGAAAGCACTTACGCAAGCACTTATGAACGTGTACATCTTTCTTCAATCTTTGACGGCTTTGGTTACATTTATTAAACAGTTTACAAGCATAAAAACTTGCCAGTCAACTGTTGTTATTATTATAAACCGCTTCCTGGTGCTTCGGTGCTCATTAACTGTTTGATAATTGAAAACAAAGCCGCCAAAGATTGATAAAAGATGTACAGGTTCGTAAGTGCTGTCGTGAATCTGGCCCCAAGTACTTACAAATCTAACCTGCAAAATACTCATTAAGATTCTCTTTATAGGACTTATTAATAAAATATTTGATGTAAAGAATAATATTTTGTATGAATACCGACTCGTAAAGGAATTTTCCAGCTTGATACAAACCAGAAAGCTAAAGCTGCTCTGTAACATATGTAAAGTTGATATATGCATGTCAATCATTAGTGTTATAGCCGCACTACTTCAATTTATTGTGTCTGACTTGACCAATCACAAACCTTCAAAGGGAAGAAATCTAGTGTTAAGAGCTATGATATGGTTAGAATTCTGAACTATATGTATGGACTGCACAAGAAGGTGTGACAAAACATTTGCCAATTTGATAAAAATAAAAAGGTTCGAACACGAAATTTAACATATTAATTATTGTCCAATTATGAATAATTTCAGACCAGATGAAATGACATATTTTAAACTTTATATAACTATTTCATTCACTCAGGGATATTAGAAGACGTTTTCAAGACATGCTCCTAGTTTAAAAGACAAGCTCCTAGCTTTCAAGACATGCTTCTAGTTCAAAAGACATGTTTCAAGCTTTCAAGACATGCTCTATAACATATATGTTATAGAGTTTAAAAGACATGCTCCAAGCTTTCAAGACATGCTCCTAGTCTACCCGAAATATGTTAGCACAGATTAAACAAAAAATCTCACATCCTATACATGAACATCTTCTGAGATGAGGATATGAGGTCAACGTCGCTCCTAAAGTCTATATAACAACTCATATCAGGTAAATGGATGGGAAGGGAACTATCGGGGGGAAAGCCCCAGGCCATTAGACTTAATAGAAAGTGGGATAGCCAATAGTTTTTAGGATAGCCAATATTCTCCCTAGAACTACTGAAGTCTGCTGCCTGTTAAGTGGTTTGCTGACAATTCAAACAAACGTTTAGCATTGTTGTTGTTGTTTTTGTTACTTGGAACAAAAAGTTCCAAGTAGCACGGGCTATGGTGAGCCCGTAGTGGACTTAACGTTTAGCAGCAGCTCGCAGCTTCACGCGAGTGTGTGATGAATCTGAGCGACGCCGAAAGGCACATGAGCAAATGATGATCTTACTGTCCTGTGCGGCCGGGCTGACACTGACTGCTCAGTTGACTGCCACGGAATGATTGACTGACTTTGCTTGATGCCCTGCCACGGAGAGATGGACTGACGCAGATTGACGCACTAGTATAAATTGACGGCTTGAGCAATAGGCACGGAAGGACACTGTTAAACAGACTGCCAGAGAGACATAATATGCACTGCCAGAATAAGACGGGCTGACAAACCAACGCGGAAGATATATACAACACACGATAACTGACGCGGACTGACCCATCCACATTTTCCATCTTATCGGTGTTATTAATTTAACACATTAAAGGCGGGAGTCTCGCCCAATGCTCGAGGCCCCACGACGGATGTCAGGTCTGAAACTCTTGAAAACCACGAGACTTACCCACTTGGGCTGGACGGTAGAGCGACGGTCTCGCTTCATGCAGGTCGACGTTCAATCCCCGACTATCCAAATGGTTTGCCACCATTCCTTTCCCTTCGTCCTATCCCAAATCCTTATCCTGATCTCTTCCAAGTGCTATAAAGTCGTAATGGTTTATAACAATTCCCCTTATGATAATTCCCTCCCTCCTGAAGTGAAAGTAATTATAGTCGAAAGTGGTCGAAAGTACCCATATGTAGAAAATTGAAAATTTTCTAGGATCACTAGAAAATTGTCGTTTATAAATTTCAATTCGGACAAACAGGTACTTTTTTAATCGTAACATAAATATAAGACCTAACCTAACCTCTCCTAGTAATTCTAGGTCTAATATACGTGATCTTAGGCCTAATATAATCCATGTGTGTACTATACTAGGCCTAGGAATATTTAGGTTTGATTTTAGCTTTATTTTTTTCAGGACTAAATAAAATGAATATTACAAAAATTGTTTTACTGGCGGTCCATCACAACATTCTGGTACTTTGGACGAGAGAGTTACTATAAGTACTCCCATTTCAGGAGGATGAGTTTCATGAATATCATAACAGTATGTATAAATAATGTAGTACTGTATATACCATGGGCTATAGAATCTCCAATGGATGGATACCATTTTCACATGCGGTATTATTAAATATGATGATTCAGATAAAGATGGGAGGATGATGGGTTGGGGGAGAGCTGTAAGTTGCAAATATGAAATCGTACGTTCCACACCTGGAGCCTATATGTATAGGTTATACCAGTGGTCGTTACAAGACTGCTACTATCGGTAGGGCTTGTGGATCCCTCCAAGGCCCGAGTGTGTGTGTGTCTGTGGCCACTGACTACTAGGCTTAGTTGACCTCTTTACTCACTCTCTTGTTTAAGATTCGCTACTTGGAACTTTTTGTTCCAAGTAGCACGGGCTATGGTGAGCCCGTAGAGTTTACTCACTCGCCTGTTGCGGTAGACGCGTGCAAAGTCCTACTGTAAAACTTGCACGATTCGGAAATATTTTTGACGATCAGAAATTTTGCTTTTCAACGGTTCCATCTTGTCGGTTTTCTCGATATTATCTTCGGTAAGTCTGACTCCTCTGACACCGTTCACCTTGTGCCTTTTTTACTGTCTCGTGTTGACAGTTGGAACAATATTTGTTCTCTTGACTGTTTTGTACCATTGCAACATGGTATTATCCTATTTTCCAAGCTTTGGGCTTTCTGTTGATGATTACTTACTAGACATTAGACTTCCTGTTGTCGTGTCTCACATCCCATGTATGGCAAACAATCCTGCGAGATGTGGACTTCAGTTTGTTCAAGCAAATGTAATCGCCAAATATGTGAGGCCGGCGAGGGGAATTGTTCTGGTGTAGTTTGGTGGTTGTGTCAATTGGTAGTCGGGGAGGTTGGGCGTGGTAAGGGAGGGGAGTGGAAGGGCTAAGGGAGGGGAGTGGAGGGGATAAGGGAAGGGAAAGACGTGACGTTGGTAGGTGTTGTGGTCTCTGGGAGCGCCTTGTGGACGCCTGGGTTATTACTCGTGGGAACCGTCACGATATGTAAGTTGGTGGTTCTGTGTAGAGAGTAGTGAGGGAGAGGGAAGGAGCAGCCCCTCCCAGCAGCGACTGAGAGCTATGCTGCCATCACTCTCCCAGCGTGTTCGTTCAGGGAGAGGACGAGAGGGACAGGTGGGAGGGAGGGGAAGGGAGAGATGAAGGAGCAGGTAAGGGAAGTTAGACGGAAGTTTTGTGAAAGATCTTTTATAGAAATATTTACGATAACGAGATAAATAACTCAGCGAATTTGTCGAGTGCAGAGTCCATCCTTGTTAGTTGGAGAACCCCAAATGCAGATAAATATGAGCAGTAGAATACTGAAAGTAATGTGTGTACTCTTTTGTACACATTTGTGGGTACATTGTGCTTATCAGACGTCCAGAGAAGTGCTTGATCATCAGCGACTCATCTAGCCAGGATGAACGTTTCTTGGCTTAAATTGAAAGATAAATCTTGTGGAAAGATGAATCCTTGTAGATGGGAAACGTTCGAATCACTCCGGGGTTCGAAGGGTGTATTCTCACCTTGGTACAGTCTCCTCCACTGATGGTACAGACTCCTTCACTTATGGTACAGTCTTCTCCACTGATGGTACAGTCACCTCCACTCATGGTACAATCTCCTCCACTGATGGTACAGTCACCTCCACTGATGGTACAATCTCCTCCACTGATGGTACAGTCACCTCCACTGATGGTACAATCTCCTCCACTGATGGTACAGTCACCTCCACTGATGGTACAGTCACCTCCACTGATGGTACAGTCTCCTCCACTGATGGTACAGTCACCTCCACTGATGGTACAGTCTCCTCCACTGATGGTACAGACTCCTCCACTGATGGTACAGACTCCTCCACTATTGGTACAGACTCCACTTATGGTACAGACTCCTCCACCGACGGTACAACCCGTTCTCTTCTATGTCCTCAACGTACATCATACAAAGTACTAACCTAACCAGAAGCGTACGTACCCAAACAACCCACTTAACCTAACCTACCGATATATAGTAAAAGTAGATATCTGAGAACAAACATGTTCAATAGAAAGCAACATTCTGAGACAAGTATATTGAACAGAGAGCAATATCTTCCGACCCAATTTTGTATATAGAAATATATTCTACAAAGTGCTTGAAGAAAATATATATATAACTTGGTGTTCCTTGTCTTGTACAGGACTGACAGGCACACGCAGCGTGCGGGACACAAGAACAAAACAACATTATATAATTCAGTCCTATAAAATATATATATGACTAGTCTCTTGTAGGGACATTGAATAATTAAGGGTCCTTCCATGGCTCTCTTCCAGCTGGTATAACGCATCGCGTTTTCTACCTACATTTTCTATAACTTATGAGGGGTGGTGCTTTAAAATGTCATTCTCTTACATTTCCGAACCGTATTCGTTAATTTTGATATTTGTATTAATTATAAACGGTTATATCCCGAGTGACTTTCTCCACTGAGGGAGCAAGAGGAGAAGTAAACTTGGCGCAGTTTACTATGTGTATATACTGTGTGAGACGCGAGTCCTCCGGCTCGTTAAAATTGTAAACTGAACTTCGGAGGGTTATATGTTTTTAACAGCTCTACCAACGTATGAACATCAGACGTTTCGTGGTAGAATCATTGATCTAAACCTCTCGTTCATATTACATGATCCGTTTCTTTAGGGAAAAAAACTTGTTCTCGGAGCACTTTTCCAAACAGATGTTGTGTCCCCCCCCCCTTCCTCTTCCCTTCAGAGACATTACATATATATATATATATATATATATATATATATATATATATATATATATATATATATATATATATATATATATATATATATATATATATATATATATATATAGTCATTTTACTACCCTTTATTTTACACCTGCTGTCAGTCTGTTACCTGCTGATCTCCTCCTGTGGTCGCTGTGCTGCGTCCCGACTCCGCACACACCATAGTGGCTTCCTGGAGGAAGTGAAGATAATGGTCCGAGAGCTGCCTCCTCCCCCGTCCCTCTCCGGTACTAACAATGTTACCAGGAGAGCCGCTCAACATAAAGCAATTCAGCAGCAAGAGGAGTCGTCTGATTTATGTCGCCTCGCACTTAGCAACCCATTAAACTGAGTTATATTCATCAAGTCCAAAGAGAAAAGTGTTTTGTTTTCCGCGACGGGGGGAGAGGGAGGGCTGGTGGTAGGTTTGGGGGTTATGAGTGTAATAGAATTTGCGTAATTAACTCGTGGCGCGGGTTACGCTCGAGTTAACTAGGTTATTTCAGCAGAATATTGCTCTTCCGGAAATGTCAGTGATCAGAGTGCTTGTGGCGAGGCGCTAATGTTATTGTTGGTTTAGGACGTTGTCTGTCGTCAAAGACGACCTTGTGTGTGTGTTTGTGACTCGACTGTGTGTACGCTCCTCTTTATCCTAGTGATTAGAAACTTTAAAATACTTCCGACTAAAAATGCAACAGTGGTGTTGAAATTGGCCAATATAGCCCAGTAGGTTACCTTACCTTGAGATGGTTTCGGGGCTTAGCGTCCCCGCGGCCCGGTCGTCGACTAGGCCTCCTCAATAGCAGTAGTAGGCCTCGACCAGTAGGAGGATTGGGTTAACTCAAGATTCTGTTGATTCCATGTTAGCTCTTGACAAGACCCGTCTAACCCTTCATGTAGTCATGCAAGGATTGCTGCATGTATGCGAATATACTTAAATATTTGAATACAAAAATTACTCTGTATATAATATACAATGTTATAGTGGTCAGTATTATATATAGGTATAGTGGTCAGTGTTATATAGACCTGCCTTTCACTCTGAATGAGAGAGAGGGGAGAGAGAGAGAGAGAGAGAGAGAGAGAGAGAGAGAGAGAGAGAGAGAGAGAGAGAGAGAGAGAGAGAGAGAGAGAGAGAGAGAGAGAGAGGAGGGAGAGGGAGGGCGTGAGAGAGAGAGAGAGAGAGAGAGAGAGAGAGAGAGAGAGAGAGAGAGAGAGAGAGAGAGAGAGAGAGAGAGAGAGAGAGAGAGAGAGAGAGAGAGAGAGAGAGAGAGAGAGAGAATTAGAGAGAGAGAGAGAGAATGAGAGAGAGACAGAGAATGTATTGCAACTAAAAGCCAGATGAACCAGCCACAGCAGTGTGATAGATGGCTAATTGAGGCATGCGTCTTGTGGTGGTCGATGTAGGTGGACGCTGGAGTTAAAGCAGGTGGACACAGGTGCTAAAACAGGTGGCCGCAGAGGCTGAAGCAGGTGGACACAGGTGCTAAAACAGCTGGAGGCAGGGATTAAGACAGGTGTTGACTGCCACGTTGGCTGCAGTCTATCATCTTCAGGGTGGATATTAAATTAGGATTATTGCTATATCTGTCGTTGTTTTAGTTAAAACAAATTATGTGGTATCTCTGCGCCATTGTTTTGTTGTTCCTCTCTGTTTACATGATGTTTATATGTTCCGGATCGTGAGTTTCGAACATTTATTCCTAACTCTGATATGAAACATAAAATACTAGTTTGTGGTTATTTAATGAGTCTTACTGTTGACTAATTTTCTTGTACTCTCTATAGCGGTCGTATTTGACACAACGACTAGTTATATACAGTTACTGACATACACAATCACTTGACAGTCGTCGACGTATAGTAACACTTGACAGTCGTTGACGTATTGAAACACTTGACAGTCGTTGACGTATTGAATCACTTGACAGTCGTTGACGTATTGAAACACTTGACAGTCGTCGACGTATTGAATCACTTGACAGTCGTCGACGTATTGAATCACTTGACAGTCGTCGACGTATTGAATCACTTGACAGTCGTTGACGTATTGAAACACTTGACAGTCGTTGACGTATTGAAACACTTGACAGTCGTTGACGTATTGAATCACTTGACAATCGTCGACGTATAGAAACACTTGACAGATGTTGACGTATTGAATCACTTGACAGTCGTCGACGTATTGAATCACTTGACAGTCGTCGACGTATTGAATCACTTGACAGTCGTCGACGTATTGAATCACTTGACAGTCGTCGACGTATTGAATCACTTGACAGTCGTCGACGTATTGAATCACTTGACAGTCGTCGACGTATTGAATCACTTGACAGTCGTCGACGTATTGAATCACTTGACAGTCGTCGACGTATTGAATCACTTGACAGTCGTCGACGTATTGAATCACTTGACAGTCGTCGACGTATTGAATCACTTGACAGTCGTCGACGTATTGAATCACTTGACAGTCGTCGACGTATTGAATCACTTGACAGTCGTCGACGTATTGAATCACTTGACAGTCGTCGACGTATTGAATCACTTGACAGTCGTCGACGTATTGAATCACATGACATTTACTGACATATGTCTCAGGGTATTCAGCACCTCTGGTATACATGACTATCAGTATTCAAGGCTATCCCGTATACATAACCTGTATACCGGGCCACCCGTATACCATGCCACGCGTGTACACGACCAGTTGTATATAGGACCCACCTGTATACAGAACCCTCCTTATACAGGACTACCCGTATAAAGAAACACTATCACATATATTGATAATCATACAAGGCTAACCGTATTCAGTGTTACATATCAGTAGATAATTGCAGTGTAGCCAGCATCAGTGTAGCCGGCTGCAGTGTAGCCAGCACTAGTGTACCATTCAACAGTGTAGCCAGCACCAGTGTACCCGTCTACAGTGTAGCCAGCACTAGTGTACCCGTCTACAGTGTAGCCAGCACTAGTGTACCCGTCTACAGTGTAGCCAGCACCAGTGTACCCGTCTACAGTGTAGCCAGCACTAGTGTACCCGTCTACAGTGTAGCCAGCACCAGTGTTCCCGTCTACAGTGTAGCCAGCACCAGTGTACCCTTCAACAGTGTAGCCAGCACCAGTGTACCCTTCAACAGTGTAGCCAGCACCAGTGTACCCTTCAACAGTGTAGCCAGCACCAGTGTACCCTTCAACAGTGTAGCCAGCACCAGTGTACCCTTCAACAGTGTAGCCAGCACCAGTGTACCCTTCAACAGTGTAGCCAGCACCAGTGTACCCTTCAACAGTGTAGCCAGCACCAGTGTACCCGTCTACAGTGTAGCCAGCACACCCAGGAGCTGGGACACGCAACTAATTTATTAAATCCTCAGCAAAAATTAATTATCCTAACATATTCCTCGCTTGAGGTGCTTCTGTGTCAAACATAATCTTCGCTTAAACACTCGAGTTTGCTGTATTTTATTAGAAATTTGTTTTTAATTAAATCGTCGGTGTATTAAAGTCTACCATAAAAATATCAATATTATTCGTGTTGTTATGTCCCCCATTCTCATGGGTGAGGTGTGAATAGGCGGACCTCCGACGTTGTCTGTCAGTGCAAGCACTGGGATTGATTGATTGAGGAAGATTAAGCCACCCAAGAGGTGGCACGGGCATGAATTGCCCGTAAGTGGTGGCCCTTTTGAGCTATTGCCAGTATCATGAGCTGATACTGGAGATCTGTGGAGGTGCGACTACACCCTGCGTGACGGGAGATGTTTTCCCGTGAGCAGTGGGAGGCTGGGGAAGTAAGATGTATGGGGGAGGGGACGTGGGTGAGGGGGATGAAAGTGAGGGGGTGACGTAGGGGGGGGGAGAAGACGAGGAATAAGATGACAGTGTACGTGCAGACGAGGAATTTTTTTTATTTTTGTAACACAAAGCGCTGTTGCCTCACACTGTACGATATCGTTGGCGTTCAGATATATTAGACTGATATTATGTCCATTTCCAGGTCTGATTTCCCAATCGCTGTGTTGTGTTTGTGTAAGATCCACATAAGCCTCCTGATAATACTCTGTTACTCTATTACACTGTCTTGCCCCGTTGTTGTTATACGGTAACAGGTGTAAAGTTTCTCTTTATCTCTCTCTCTGTCTCTCTCTCTCTCTCTCTCTCTCTCTCTCTCTCTCTCTCTCTCTCTCTCTCTCTCTCTCTCTCTCTCTCTCTCTCTCTCTCTCTCTCTCTCTCTCTCTCTCTCTCTCTCTCTCTCTCTCAAGCGTGAGGTGACCTTAGATGAGTGCTTGCTTAAGCAAGACACACTTGATGAGGGCCTAGATCGTGCGACTAAATACATATGGACATTGTGTTAGTGTGTGTGTCTGATAATTGCCAGACAACACAGTCTGCTTACTCCAGGCTGGAGTGATCCAGACACCTTGGTCGCCAGGTGATGTCCTTCGAGCCGAGGGTCAACAAGCCGGGGTCAGAGATACTTCATGGAGCGAGACAAATTTGTAAAAACATTTTTCCTTTTTTGGGTATTTTAAAATACTTTCTGCGATTCGGCAGAAAATCATAGTTTACGCGAAGGGATCATATATACAATATACTTTTTCAAAACAAAGATTTTCTTGAGCCTCGTGTGTTTAGTGATGTCGAATCATTGTATATCGAATTGATATGAAGGGCACAGAGACATGTGCACTGAGAGGTGTAACCTGTTCCTTGGTGTATATACAGTGAGAATTTACTTTAGTTCAGGACAAAAGTATCCCTCCTGGGGAGGGTAGAAATAGCTTAAGGTGCTCTATCTGTTTGAGATGTATTTTCTTGTCTCAATAAACATACTTGAACTTGAAGTATCTTTACTGGTTGGTCAGTAAACTGTTGGCGTTGACTTCATAACCTTCCATAGGTTGATATAGGCGTTCAACTCAACACCAAACCAATCTGAAAGGATGTGTGTAGTCTGTAAATGAATTGATGTGTACACTGAAAGGTATACCCGCTTCTCAGTGTATACACACTTTGAATGTTTCTCTAGACCATGTTTAGGAGTAAACTATTTTTCCTGTTTGATCAGTAAATAATTGTGGTTACTTAATAACCCTGTAGTGATTGTTAGGTATCAAGCCCAACACCAAATAAAGTCATTTATTTGTATGGGGGAGTCTCCGTTGTGTAGTGGTAAGACACTCGCCTGGCGTTCCGCGAGCGCTTTGTCATGGGTTCGTATCCTGGCCGGGGAGGATTTACTGGGCGCAAATCCTTAACTGTAGCCTTTGTTTAACGCAACAGTAAAATGTGTACTTGGATGAAAAAACGATTCTTCGCGGCGGGGGATCGTATTCCAGGGACCTGCCCGAAACGCTACGCGTACTAGTGGCTGTACAAGAATGTAACAACTCTTGTATATATCTCAAAAAAAAAAAAAATAACAGTACACACCACTTATTAGTGTATATATAATTATTTATATTTTAAGAACATAAGAATGAAGGTACCTGCAGGTATCTTCCACACGATTACCCCACAAAAGTGGAGTAATCGTTAACAGAGAGAAGTATGGTGTATTAAGGGCATAGTGTATTAAGTGTATTAAGAAGTATTAAGGGCATAGCGGAAACGAGACTTCTTAATGGTTATTTTATAGTACTCAAAGTAGTATTGAAACTCCCCATTGGTTAATTTTAGTGCATAGCATTAACGAGACTCCCATTGGGTAATTATAGCGCCAATCATTAACGAAAATCCCCTCCATTGGTTATTTGTTAATGGTTGCGTTATCAACCCCCGCCCCCCGAATTTGCCATTGTGTGATATATTTAAACTAATCAACAATTCCAGCAGCTGTTGTTACTTCCGCACTAACCAGCAGCTGCTCAACTGTTAAGTACCGTGATCGTCCAGCAGTTCTCTGGACGACCAGCGCCACCGTCCACGCTCAATTGACTCGTTGATGGGAACTACATGTTCTTAACGGCGCGGGACACGGGCGCATTGCTACATCTCCAGTCTAAAACCTCACATTGTGTTTCATAATTAAAGAGTTATTTTGGGGTGATGTGCACGTTTGGAACTGAGGTGTGTGTGTGTGTGTATGTGTGTGTGTGTGTGTGTGTGTGTGTGTGTGTGTGTGTGTGTGTGTGTGTGTGTGTGTGTGTGTGTGTGTGTGTGTGTGTGTGTGTGTGTGTGTGTGTGTGAGTGAGTGCGCAATTGTTGCTTGCTTGCGTGTGTGTGTGTTTGGAGTTTGTAGGATCGCATGAAAGCAGGGTATGAAGGCTGGGGTTTCATATAACCTTGCGTGCATATAACCTTGCGTCACATTAGTAGGGCGACCCAGCGGAGTTCCGCTTCTCCGATGCTTGAGGGGCTTGTGGGAGGGGGGGGGGTTCGGCTGTGGTCCAAACTTACCCACTCAGATCCTAGTATTATTGGTTATCATCGACAATCGAGCTCGGGAAATTACTATAGACCCGTTTTTCTTGAGAGAGAATAGGGTGATAATCGAGAGGGAAGGTTCCTTAACTGTAGAGGGAGCCTTGATAGCGCGGGTGTTCACCTGACTGACCCAATGGTTCATCTTACTGATGCAAAGGTTCGCCTGACTGATGCAAAGGTTCACCTGAGACACGTGTGTGGCATGGCTCACCATTACGGATCGAGTTGGCATCTGTTGCCTTTGGAAGACAGTAACTAGGGAAGGACTAGAGAGAGAGAGAGAGAGAGAGAGAGAGAGAGAGAGAGAGAGAGAGAAGGGAGAAGGGTTTAAGGCGGACATTAGAGTCGGAAAATCAGACCGGGAGTTAGAGATCATTGAGAGAGAGAGAGAGAGAGACGAGCAGCAGGTAGTGTGGAGCTGGCCAGTTACATTATAACTGCCCCGTTGACTGTCTGACATCATGCTGTGCCATTACTGCCAACTGTTGCTTGTGCATGAGTGTTCGTGTCACTCTCCCTCTCTACCTTCGTCTCTCACTACCTTTTTTAGTCTCCTACTCACCACCTCTCGTGTTCTCCTTTGCATCTCACTCTCTCTACCTGCTTTCATCTAGTTCCTCTATACTCGCGTTCGTTAAGTTAAAAGCGTTGAAAATATCCTGTTTGTCAGACTAATGAGCATTGGAATAGATAGGTTGGCTATGTTAGAGTGAGTAAGCTTATGCTGAGGCAAAAGCTCACATATTAATCACCTGATCAGTCATGAGTAGGTTAAGGAGGTGTCTTCACCCACCCTATGGCAACTACCTCCATATTGTTCCGTCACCACAGACACCAAACATAAGAGGTCTTGCTTGATTTGGTCAATTTATCATGCACCTCATAACCCATCCCGTGGGCGGCAGTGGACCCCATACCCATCCCGTGGGCAGCAATGGATTCCATACCCATCCCGTGGGGGGTAGTGGTAAAGACTAAAGAGGCACATAATGGGCTCAGGAACTGAACCCTCACAATTCATTTAGCTAAGCAAATAACAATCTCGTTAAATTACTCAGTTTAATATATAACATCTCGCGTCGATTGTTGTATATATACAATGAGTATATACATTAAGGTCATGATATATATATATATATATATATATATATATATATATATATATATATATATATATATATATATATATAAGGTTCTTTAGATCCTTTGTTATCCTTTTCGGGGTCATTATTATTTGATCTATTCAATTTGTATGGATAGATCGAATAATACGTTCCTGTGCTTTGCTTAGAATATTTTTAAATAATTTATATTTTAAATCCACCTCGAAATCCCTTTTGGATTCATAGGGTGAGTAATGATCACTCCAATTTAGTGGAGTGATCATTGAGTGGTCACTCCACTAAATTGTCTTGGGTACTATGAATTATTATACCATATTAATCAGTAGCGATGCTTTGTCTCTGTTACCAGCTAATTCTAAGATTTATATATTAATCTGGTGTCTAGATTTTTTTTTAGATATATACAAGAGTTGTTACATTCTTGTACAGCCACTAGTACGCGTAGCGTTTCGGGCAGGTCCCTGGAATACGATCTCCGCCGCGAAGAAACGTTGTTACAACCAAGTACCCATTTTACTGTTGAGTTAAACAGAGGCTACAGTTAAGGATTTGTGCCAGTAAATCCTCCCCGGCCAGGATACGAACCCATGACATAGCGCTCGCGGAACGCCAGGCGAGTGTCTTACCACTACACCACGGAGACTGGTGTAAATTGTTGGCTAGAAGCTGGAGAAGATGCTAGCTGTTGGTTTGAGGGTGGGTGGAGGACAGTGCCCACCAAACACACACCGAAACTACGACGTTGGTACAACGTTCGAGCAAGTTTTAACACCACCTAACCAGTTATAACAACCAATATAGCAAGTTGTAACAACGTTCTAATACGTCATAAACACGTTAATCCAAGATGTAACAACTTTATTTCAAGTTGTAACAAGCGGAAAATAGAGACAGTTTCGGTTTGTGTTTCCAGGGTGGTTTGTATGAGGAGGGGAAGCAGGGAGAGGAGAAGAGAAAGGGGAAAAGAAGTGGTGAATTGTGGACAAAGAACGAGTGTCTGAGAGTTCTGAAAGGGAGATGGAGAGGGAGGGCACAGAGAGATTCACAGTCCCGTTGATCATTAGGCATCAAGTATTGTCAAGTCATAACCCCGGTCACATATAATATAAATCTTAAATGCTAAATACAGTTTATAATGAGAGTAATTTCAGAAAAATCTTCATCTTCCCCCGGGTCTGGTTTAGTTTCCTTTGTGAACAACAGTAAGGATACTTTTTAAGAAAGGTAGTGCATTAAGATAATTTGTTAGCAGCATCTCAAGGAAGGAATGGACATCACACACATACACACTCTTGTGGTTATTCGTTTTGTGTAAAATGTTTATAAGATGAAGAATTGAAGAATGCTTAATGGTTTGATTGCTTCTGGAGGGAATGAGCTGTGCTAAAATAATTTTTGAGTGGTGTTGGAGATGTTTGTACTGAGTCAGAGGTGTGGTTGGTATACCTGGCTGTGTTTATAGGTGGGCGCTGTCCTGATAATGTGTTGCAGGTGAGCAGGTTGCACCACTTTGTGCTATGACAATGTTCTATGGCTCTATGGTTACCTAGCAGTAAGTAGGTACCTGGGAGTTAGTCAGCTGTCACGGGCTGCTTCCTGGGGATGGAGGCCTGGTCGAGGACCGGGCCGCGGGGACACTAAAAAGCCACGAAATAAACTCAAGATAACCTCAAGATAGATTACCTCCTGTCTGTGCTGAAGCTATCGCCTGCCTCTGCACATAGTCAAGAATGACACTTCACGGAGAACTGGCTGTGAACTCTGTTTACATAAGGTTTTGCTTCATAGCAAAGAAAAAAGTACAAAGAAATTTAACTTTAGTATTATGGCTGTACACATATTCCCGGTGTAATAAAGTGAAAAGAGTAAACTCCCCTCAATATTCCCGTATTATTTGACATAAATTACTCTCCACTACAATATCACCTCCACTGCAGGCTACCAGAGTTCAAGTCACCGATTTTATACGAAAGTTATTGAGTGAGCAAACAGAGTTCGATCCATCGATAGTGATTGTAATGTATTCTTCCTCCGGTGTTGGGTCTCTCGTGTTGTCAAGTGCAGAGGACAATAAGCGGGAGACATGAAAAATTAATGAATCCGAGCAGACGAGGGTAAACGCAGTGCTGTCGATATCTGAGAGTTTGGCTGACTAACAAATAGTAAATGTTAGGTTGTCAATGACTGCGGCTTGAGGGACCGATGAATCAGGCAGTTACTGAGGCACGCCATAAACATTTACTTTCTGAAACCTCTGACGTGAGCACTGAATGGCTTCAACGTTATTAAATGTCGTTAACTATAAATTGAAAAAAATTTAATAGCTAAAGGACACGTAAATGACTTTGCAATAGTTGATAACTTTGAGCCAGATTGCGAGTGAATCCAATACTCTCCCTGGGAATTACAGAAGGTATACACAGTGAGCATTTGCCATAAGTGAATTTGTGTAAACGCAATACAAAATTATCTAGAATATGCAGTTCATAGAGCCAGCAGCTGTGAACTCAATATATTAAGGTCATAACAATCAACACATCAACACCTGCGGTCACAGGTTAGTGGAGCAGCACCAGAGACCGACACATCAACACCTGCGGTCATATGAGTCAGTGAAGCAGCACCAGAGACCGACACATCAACACCTGCGGTCATATGAGTCAGTGGAGGAGCACCAGAGACCAACACATCAACACCTGCGGTCATATGAGTCAGTGGAGCAGCACCAGAGACCGACACATCAACACCTGCGGTCATATGAGTCAGTGGAGCAGCACCAGAGACCGACACATCAACACCTGCTGTCACGGGTCAGTGGAGGAGCACCAGAGACCGACACATCAACACCTGCGGTCATATGAGTCAGTGGAGGAGCACCAGAGACCAACACATCAACACCTGCGGTCATATGAGTCAGTGGAGCAGCACCAGAGACCGACACACCTGACACTGTGTAAACAACTGGGGTTATATCTGGCCCCAGTTTACCACCATGGCGTGCGAGTGTTTACACCAGAATAACCAACCCACAAGGCCAGCCGGACAATACGTTAATATATCCTCAAACCCAGCATAAAGTGTTTTAAGTTCCGTGTCTCTGATCCACGTATCAAAGTGTGTTTAAGCCGGATTAAACTTGTTAATCCGAACCTCACAGCTGGTCGATACTGTGTCCTGCATATCAGCAGCGTTCGTAAGTTGATTTGGATGCAGCAGCATATAAGAATTAAGGACACTACAGATGGTCAATTGACGCATACAGGTTAGCTTCTATTTACATCCACCCCATACGCATGTCTAACCTACGCTTGAAACAATCAACCAAGTACATTATGTAGCAAATGAATGAAAGCGCATAAAAATGAATGGGTATTAAGCGTTAAATATATGAACACAAAATAAGACACAAAGCATTGCATATAAATTGAAACTTATGTTCAGGAAATTCCAGATGATATAGACAGTTCAATATAACAAGACAAGAACACGCCATTCTTGGGTCTCATTACACGTGGGATGTAAGCAATTCAATTCAATTTATTATGCACCCCATACCCATCCCGTGGGCGGTGGTGGAAAGGCTTACAGAGACACATAATCGCCAGCAAGAGAAAGATTACCACCTTGTCTGGCGTAATGTCATCAGGTTTATTGTAATTTGATGAAGCACATTAAGATGCAAACAACAGCGCGTCTGAACAGTTTTATTAAACTTGCTTCAAGACGGTTATGTGGATGTTATATTTCTGGGATTTGTATAGGAGGATGGGAGAGGGTGTTCTTGAGAATCTGGTAGAAATGTCTTATTCTTGAGACTTGAGACTTGATATTTTATTCTTGAAATCATTTCCTAGGGGTCTTTTTCCTTGGGACTGACCTCTAGAATGTTTTGATATTGATACTGTATTGTGAGGATTTTTTTATCGGTAAGATTATCATATGGATAATATATTCTTATCCTTAAGACTCTGTCCTAGGTATATTATTTCATTATCCTTAAGACTGTCCTAAGGATATGATATCCTTAAGACTGTATCCTAGGGATATTATATCATTGAGACGATATTTATTTTGAAAGGCTTCAAATGCAGTTAACGAGCAGAAGTAAACATTGCCACAGGCGGGGCCCAATAACCGGAGCACAATATATAGACTGATCTCGGGTCAAATGGTGAAAACTACACAAAATTATGATATGAAATTCATACATATTATTAGGAAAAAAAACGCAGGAAATATGTACTATACATATCAATATGTTCAGTATATATATTTTTCTATATGTATATATATATATACATATCAAGGTACACAACAGGGTTAACTCGCTGTTGTGTACCTTGTCTTCAACAAGTCTTGTTCTTGTGGAAGATGCACAAGATTCATTATACACTGTTGTGTATAATGTGTCATACACATTTAACTTGTCGAATATAACCAGATTTAAAGACGTATAAATATACGTGAATTTATTTATAAATTGAAGCTTTCAATTAATCAATAATTACATAACTAAAAAACGAATATTCTAAGAAGAAATTTTGTTTAGGTCAGACGTAACCTGTACTGGACTGGTTGAGAGAACTGACTTATTCACCGCCGGCCCGAGATCGGAGCGCAGTGTGCTAATTAATGCAGACTCCTCGCTCTAGATATTGCTACCGGGTACTTGACGCCTATGTGACTCAAATGTATTTTGTATATTCGGGAGGCGATATAACCTTTCGCGGGTATATCGCCTTATACACACACACATACACATCATATACAATGATATACATTGTGATATGGTGGAGGGCAGAATCTGTACACCCGTTGATTGACAGTCGAGAGGCGGGATCATAGAGCCAAAGCTCAACCCCCGCAAGCACAACTACGTGACTACAACTATGTGACAACTAGGTGACTACACACACACACAGGCAGACTCCATACACAGTTTCAAATGTAGATATGATAGAGCCCAGTAGGCTCAGGAATCTGTACACCAGTTGATTGACAATTGAGAGGCGGGACCAAAGAGCCAAAGCTCATCCCCCCGCAAGCACAACTAGGAGAGTACACACACACACACACACACACACACACACACACACACACACACACACACACACACACACACACACACACACACACACACACACACACACACACACACACACACTCAGTATTCGCAGAAAGGGGGGAAACTTTTACCTCGATCATTGTTCATCATAAATTTGTGTCCACAATACATAATCTGCATTTGTTCTTTCCGCGAGAGAAGGCAATTATGGAGGATTAGGAAGATGAGAGGGCCAGCGTGACGGAGGCAGAGGAGCACACTACGGTACTTGGGAAACAAAGGAGCATTGTTCCCGCCTTGCAAGGGGGGCAGGTTCCTATTGCTCCTCCTCGTGTTGTTGATGCAACTCACCCATGATAATCCCTGTGTGTACACCCCGGTGGGCAACTGGTGGCAGGAGGGCCGGCTGGGAAGCATCCTCGCTTCTTCTCTCTGAGGGATTACTCTCCGGGCTTGGATGCTCCAGTGGGCAAAACTTATAGTCTCTGGGTTCATGCCGTTCTGTCGACAAATAGGTCGTGATATTTGTGGGTGTGTTATGGTAACCCATGTTATATATGCAGTGGGTTTAGAGGTTTAGCGACGTAGGGAGTCACAAATATGTAGGTTTTCGACTTTCTTCCTCTTTTTTTCTCTCTCACTATTTCTTTATCTAACTACTTCTTTCTCACTCTTTCTCTCTCTCTCACTCTCACTCACTCTCTCTCTCTCTCTCTCTCTCTCTCTCTCTCTCTCTCTCTCTCTCTCTCTCTCTCTCTCTCTCTCTCTCTCTCTCTCTCTCTCTCTCTCTCTCTCTCTCTCTCTCTCTCTCTCTCTCTCTCTCTCTCTCTCTCTCTCTCTCTCTCTCTCCTATTCATTGATAATATAAAACACATATATAACAAACTACACAACCGTGATCGTCATTGCACACGTCCTCGTCCAATCACGTCCCCGCTCCCACCGAAGCTCCTCCTCCTTCAGGTGTTGATCAGAGATAATGGACCAATCACGACCAGCCCTGCTTCACGCTAAAAAAAAAAAATGTTCGAAGTGGCACCTGTGTTAATTTATCCATAATTGGCCGCATGTATTAGACTGACGTGTCCTCCGGGAACCAGGTGATTAGCGCTCTGAATTAATTGACCTGGTTGTTATGTATCGTCCGTCACTTATCGTATTGCTATTAATCAGCGGAGGATTTTGAGATTTTCACAGTTTTTTTCCTTTCCTTTTGGAAACGCGGGAGATGAGAGGGGTGAGGGATGGGTAGCGGTGGTGGGTAGGGAGGCATGATAGTGGGGGAGGGGGCTAGGTAGAGGGTAGGGAGGCATGATAGTGGGGAGGGGGAATGGTAGAGGGTAGGGAGACATGATAGTGGGGAGGGGGCTTGGTAGTGGGGGAGGGATTGATGGTGGGTATGTATCTACCTGTTTATCTATCAGGGAATATCGAAAAGTGAGGTCTACTCCTTTCTAGCTCCGCTAACGAGCCTCGTTGTACCTGTTGCATTGTACCTATTGCACGGTATCTGTTGCATTGTAATTTAACTAATCTGATACTCGAATTCCTTATCCAATTTGGCCTTTAAAAGTTGCAGAAGAAGGAGGCTTCCACTACATCTTCTTTCAATGCATTCCATTTTGTTGGCTTCAACAGGAGCTGAAGAAGAGAAGCTCCGGGGGGAAGTGATAACGTGGCTGGGGAGGGGGAGAGAGGAGGAGACAAGGGGAAACTCAACGATAGCGTCTTCAGTCGAAGCCGCTCTATCTTTACATGACTCAACCACACACAAAACTGTCATCTGGAGAATGTTATAATTAATGCAGCAACTTACTTCCATTCGTATCGACTGTAATAAAGTAGCACTGCATTATTTACTGACTGACAACATTTCACATCTTAGAAATACTACTCTGTGGATAATTTGAGGTTATCTTAAGTTATTCCGGGAATGTGGCATGGCATGTTAATTACCCGGGTGTCAATGACCCCCATGGATATTTGCAATACTTGGTATTGTTATTATATAAAGATGGTGCCAAGCTGGGAAGCTTGTGTGCACTGTAGCTAATGGAAAGTGACTCCGTGTGCTGTAATCAACAGTCACTGTATCTATCCTCTGGTTGACCGTGTTGGTGAAGACACGTCTAACGGAGACGTTTCCTTTACCTGGAGACTCGAGATATAATACTTCGTGTTCAGTAGTTAAGGTGAGTACTAGATGCGAATTATTCTTAAGAATACCCAAGGAGTATTTTGTTGACAGTCTATAGAAATACGACGTTATCTGTCTTCTGCGACGTCTGGGAGAAAAGACCGCAAACTGTTGCCCCCTTGCTCTAGTATCCCTGCTACCTTATTCACTCTCGTATTCATGATGATATCCTCATAATGCACCCGGAGTCTGCCAGTGCAGACTACTGATCACATGGCCCTGTATGACTAACCATCCTGTGTGAGGGGGATTTTTAGCATCACGTAGCAAGTTTTGTGACACACTGTACTCCCCTTCATATAGTCTAGGGCAGCTGCACAAATGCAGATGTACCTAAATGTGTTAATAATAAAAAACTAAAAATCGCTCCTAGTTCAACCCTTCCTCTCCAACAGTACATCCCATTGTGGTGGGTAAAGCTCTAAGACCCCAAAACGGATGTACTAAGACCCCCTAAAACTGATGTTCTAAGACCTCAAAACTGATTCACTAAGACCCCAAAACTGATTCACTAAGACCTCAAAACTGATTCACTAAGACCCCAAAACTGATTCACTAAGACCCCAAAACTGCTTCACTAAGACTCCCAAAACTGATGTACTAAGACCCCAAAACTGATGTACTAAGACCCCCCAAAACTGATGTACTAAGACCCCAAAAACTGATGTACTAAGACCCCCAAAACTGATGTACTAAGACCCCAAAACTGATGTACTAAGACCCCCCAAAACTGATGTACTAAGACCCCCAAAACTGATGTACTAAGACCCCCAAAACTGATGTACTAAGACCCCCAAAACTGATGTACTAAGACCCCCAAAACTGATGTACTAAGACCCCCAAAACTGATGTACTAAGACCCCCAAAACTGATGTACTAAGACCCCCAAAACTGATGTACTAAGACCCCAAAACTGATGTACTAAGACCCCAAAACTGATGTACTAAGACCCCCCAAAACTGATGTACTAAGACCCCAAAACTGATGTACTAAGACCCCCAAAACTGATGTACTAAGACCCCCAAAACTGATGTACTAAGACCCCCAAAACTGATGTACTAAGACCCCAAAACTGATGTATTAAAATTCACAGCCACTTTAAAAACTGACGTGAAGTCCCGTTTTACATAATCGCTTTCTAGTTCCAATAACTTTGTTTCCTCCTTCAACATTATTCTTGAAGTATTAAGATGGTTAATAAATGACTCCTAATATTTTTGTGCAGTTTATATGAGAAATGTACAGTGAAGGGTCATTGTGTAGATGTCAACACGAGCCTAATTCCCTTAGGAGGGGTAGATGATGGGTAGTGGTGGGGAGGGGGTAGATGAGGAGTGGTGGTGGGAAGGGGTAGATGGTGGATGGTGGTGGGAAGGGGTAGATGAGGAGTGGGAACGATGCAAACCCTTTATCCCATAGAAGATATATTTTCTAGGCTTAGGTGTGTGTGTGTGTGTGTGTGTGTGTGTGTGTGTGTGTGTGTGTGTGTGTGTGTGTGTGTGTGTGTGTGTGTGTGTGAGTGTGTGTGTGTGTGTGTGTGTGTGTGTGTGGGTGTGTGTGTGTGTGTGTGTGTGTGTGTGGTGGCTGGTGATGGCCCATACGCTTCAGTAAACCACAACAGGTCACCAGTGGCAGCCCTAAACCACACGTGTCATGCATACAAATGTCCAGTCTGGGCCGGGTGTTGGTTACTCCCGTCTCTATCTCTCCCACCGCTACTCTACTGCACCCTCTCTGACGAGAGAGAGAGAGAGAGAGAGAGAGAGAGAGAGAGAGAGAGAGAGAGAGAGAGAGAGAGAGAGAGAGAGAGAGAGAGAGAGAGAGAGAGAGAGAGACTCATTTATTTCTCATGAAATAAATGAGTTTCTAGGACAGGGCTTGAGATGAGCTGAGGTAGGATAACAGCTCTTGCTGGCAGTTTCACAAGGTACGTCAGTTGACAGCCCTTAGGAATCCTAGTCCTGATTAAAGAGAGAGAGAGAAAGAGAGAGAGAGAGAGAGAGAGAGAGAGAGAGAGAGAGAGACAGACAGACAGACAGACAGACAGACAGACAGACAGACAGACAGACAGACAGACAGACAGACAGACAGACAGACAGAGAGAGAGAGGTTAATCTTTAATCTAAGACATTTTCTTACCATCATTGGCTACTTTGTGCTCGACAACATGATT
The DNA here is from genome assembly GCF_020424385.1 of Procambarus clarkii. Lineage (NCBI taxonomy): Eukaryota > Metazoa > Arthropoda > Malacostraca > Decapoda > Cambaridae > Procambarus > Procambarus clarkii. The sequence goes on along the minus strand of NC_059600.1, from coordinate 11,264,966 downwards.
TTTAGTTAGGGTCGTTCAGTTGCTGATCTCTTGCTAAATCACTTCCACTAAGTGGCATGAGTCAATGGATAAGTCCAAGATCAACTATGTTGTTGCACTGGACATTACAGGCGCCTTTGGTGGGGAAGTGACACTCTAGATTACTAGCAAAGCTTCAAGCGCTAAGTATCTCAGGCTCCATTTTTGCAGCTAATAAGGGACTCTCTTCAACTACGGATTCTTAAGGGTAGTCTTCAGTGGGGCTGAATCAGAGAACCACTCAATTGCTGAAAGCGTACCTCAGCGTAGTGTGCCTGAGCCTTTGTGTTGGAATGTCTGCTTCAGTTATCTGTTCCACTTCATTTCTGAAGCTCGGGCCTATGTAGCTGATTTTACTCTTACTATTACGTATAGCAAAGGAATACAGCTGCTACGAGGGTCAAGAATCACAATCTTTCAACAATATCTACTTCAGAAAGGTGATGGCAGGTTACATTTGCCGCTGAGAAAATACACGTGATGATAAAAAGAAGTTAGCATAAATAGGCAAAATGGATAGGTAGGCAAATTGGATAGATAGGCACATAAATGAGTGGTAAAAACTTGGTGCTTAGTGATGATGTTGACATATTGAGAATGAAGGCTGACTCTTCAGTGACCATGAAAAGCCATGTGCTGAACCTAGCAAGTAAGGCAGACCAGAAACTTTCAGCCCTATAGCACACCTTATGGCTTCTTGGCAGCAGGGGCTGTAAAACTTTATATGAAGCACAAGTTCACTCCCACATGCTGTACGCATCGCTCTCCTGGTCTGCCTGCCCCCCGTCATTCAACTTGACGGGGGAAGGAAGGAAGGAAGGATGGAACAAAGAGAGAGAGAGAAGAAAAAATCATTTAATACAGATTAAGGTGTCAGTTCATTAATCTAATTGGGTGAGAGCTCCGGTAAACTCGCTTCTCTCATAAGTATAAGTGTACGTCTCATTGCTGATGTTTAACATAGACTTTTAACATTATTAAATAACCTGTGTGTTGAATAGAGTGGTGGGGAACCTGGGCATTTTGTGGTACTCGGTGAGGCCTCTGAAAGCAATTTAAAATTCATGCGGAATACTTGGAAAATCTTGTGTAATTAACAGTGGCATTATAATACAACTCAATTGAAAACTTGCAATGCTTTGAACAAATCCACAAGGGCCGTGACGAGGATTGTGGATTTGTTCATGTGATGCATCAGGCTATTGTGATTTATGTGTGTAATGAAGTAAGGGCGAAGAGGTAGAACGGCCTATTGACATAGCTCGAGTGCAGGGGGGAGTTGTGTAAAACCCTGGTTTGTGTCTCGGGATGGCTGCAGGATCCAAGTAAGTTCAGTAGAACTTCTGGTTTCAACTTTTTCACCATGTCGTAGCTGAGTCGGTTAAGGCAGCGTCTTGGATGCTCTCGGCACGTAGGTTCGAATCCTCGTCACGGCCCTTGTGGATTTGTTCATTTGATGCATCACGCTATTGGGATTTCTGTGTGTATTGCAATGCTTTAATAGTTAGACCTTTAAGTCGAGAAAACTTTTCCCATAGATTATTTGCAAATTCGATTAAAATTATGTCTCCCGAATATATACGATCTATTATATATATACTATTTTGATACCATCACAACTTGTTAAACGAAAAAATTTGATTCCTTAGAAACATGTTTGAAATACTTTATTTCGCTAATTAACGAGTACTTTACACATTATAATTAGACAAGTTTT
>NC_059600.1:11230731-11258231 GCF_020424385.1 Procambarus clarkii | reverse complement strand
CCCCAGAATGTTGAATATTCTCTTCTCCGAGGCAAAGGGTCTTTATTGTGTATTCAGTTGCCCCAGCTAAATTGTTTCCCCTTTTATTCTGCCTTTAAAAAAGTTGACATGGTCAACGAATCGCATCGCTTAACGCGAGGCCATAATTAAATGGTAAAGTGTCAACATAGTAACGTCATAATAATATTATCAACCCCATCATCGGAGAAATAAATGGCGAAAGAATTAAATGTTTATTTCCACGAAAGTGTGGTTGACGGTATATATATTTGACAGGCGTGGATCACTGATTTACTATGTGCTTAAGAGGGAGGCGGGCAAGGTATAAAATTTCAGTTGGACAGGGTTTTCCTGCCTCTCAAATCTTTCCTATTGGGCCTCCCATGATAGCTTAGTGGAAAAGCTTCCGCTTCACACCTTTGGGTCGTCGGTTCGAGTCTCCTAGTGCCTAATTGAGTGATGAAGGTTGCAGGCGGGTGAGTACACAGGCTCACCTTCACATACCCCCCAGAGTTACTCTTATTCCTCACGCTGAGTTGCGTCTGAGAAATCACAACACAAAATAACTAGTAATTCAGAACGTTTCATATCACAATGTCGTTACGTAACAAAGGGAAGAAAGATTATTTTTTGTCCCAGGACTGGCTGAGGGTAAATATTGTGTAAGACTGTGCACGTGGCTTTGATACATCAGCTTGTTTTCAAGATAATTATGTTTGTTGCTGCATATGCCACTTGTCTGCTCTCTCTCAATCAAGGGAGAGTGCTTGCAGTCACAATCAGGAGAGAGAGTTGGCCAATCATAGTTTACCTGTGACCAGTTTCGATAGATTTTCTGCGCTTCATGCTTAACTGAGCCCAAGCTGAGCCTGGCAACTGTTCAATCGTTGCACACTCTTCACCACCACCTGGTTGAGTTCCCTCCTGAAAACTTCTACCTTTAATTAGGTAATTTTGTCCTTATTAAAGACTTCTGGCTTTGTTCAAACGTATTCCCCCGTTGAACACTCGTGTCCTCATATTTGTTGTCATAAGGTTGAAGAGCTTTGAACCCCCTAATATTGAGAGCATCTTTTAATCTACTTACAGCACCCATACTCTTCTCTCAGTTTATTTTGCACCTCCTCCTGTGTCTCTCCCGCCATCAAGTTGTTATTTTAGTATGTAAATTAAGGAGCTGGCTTCCAAGAATTGTCCGTGGATAGATTATGAGATATATCACATTGTCTTCGTCCCAAAACGCATCCCGTGTTCAGTTCCAGGATTTCGGGTGATATATTTATTGTGTATGAGCATGTGAAAGAGATGTAGTCACGCAGGAGCATTCGAGATGAGTGAGGAAAATGTAAGGACAAGAATGAGTCCCACGGGTCAATGCATTCACTTGTGAGAGAACTCTATGACAGATCTAGCGACAAAGTGGTGATATATCTTCCCAATTTGAAAAGATATTATAAGTCAGCTTCTTTTCACTTTTATACACAAGGCGGTTGAATACTGTATTCTCATTTTAGGAACTCTCTCGGACACCACTTTCTTACGATGTTAGCGTGGCAACACGTTGTATACCTGGATTGTACCTGAAGCAGGTTTTGTGAGTTATTCTGCACACCACGCAACCTGTCCTTCTAAAAGAACGTCGCATTCTGACGTATACTATACTTATCTTGAGGTTATCTTGAGATGATTTCGGGGCTTTTTAGTGTCCCCGCGGCCCGATCCTCGACCAGGCCTCCACCCCCAGGAAGCAGCCCGTGACAGCTGACTAACACCCAGGTACCTATTTTACTGCTAGGTAACAGGGGCATAGGGTGAAAGAAACTCTGCCCATTGTTTCTCGGCAGCGCCTGAGATCGAACCCAGGACCACAGGAACACAAGTCCAGCGTGCTGTCCGCTCGGCCGACGGGCTCTCCATTTTTTCCCCATTCATTTTTCCCCACTTTTTCCCCATTTTTACCAAAGGCCAAAAATTGTCGTGCTAGAAAATGGTCGCGGCTCGCAAAAATGACATATTGTCCCGTTCTCTGTTTTGGGTCCTCTGGCAGGTTAGGATAAGGGCACTTTAGTAAGACACTTTTTCTTGACGTTGGGAAACCTCGGGCGGACGGACAACACCACGACCGGCTTGGGGCCAGGCTTGATGTGTGATAACCTGATCAAGCAGGCTGTTGCTTGGAGCGACCCGCCGGCTCACATACCCATTACAATCCGGTATTTTCTTGCAGAAAAGTGTCTGTTTTACCCCTTTACTTCCACTTTTGTACCGGCAATATTTCCTTACGTTTGCTGGGAGGATACTGAATTGCCTATGATTATACCTTCCTTCTGAACAATGGTACTATTCCTTGACTGTGAGAGATTGGGTGGTGTAGTATGTGGCGAGATTGTGTGGGGAAATGTGTGGTAGATTGTATGAGAGGTTGTGTGGTAGATTGTATGAGGGGGTTGTGTGGTAGATTGTATGAGGAACTGTATAGTATATAGTCTTTGATCGACTTGAGAATGGTCTAGGACGGACCGAAACGTCGTCGTCCCTTCACCTTCTAGTGTGTGGTCTGATCAACATACTTTAGCCACGTTATTGTAACTCATCGCCTGCACTGTATAGTAGATTGTATGAGGGAGTATGAGGAGTTGGTTGATTGTTAGGGGGCCTGATTAAGAGCACACCTGGCGTGTCTCTCTCTCATGTAACACTCACAAACACCTGACTGTATAGTCTCTCCTCAGCTGGAGGCCAAACATATGTACCTGTCGTGTCTCCGCCACATAAACGCACTCAGTTATACATAGTATCATTGCCTGAATTTTGCCGTGAATACAAAAGTGTTTGAACTCAAATTTTACGCGAAATATGAAATGATTTAGTTTGTGTACGTTTCGCGGTGTACATCCGCTGTTTGCACGTTGCAGAGGCAATAGAAAGCTCTCTCCCACTGACTGGAGGTGCACAGTCTCCCATTGACTGGAGGCACAGTCAGTGGGAGTAGAGACAAACCAGTCGAAGGAAAGCAACATAATATTGATCTCTGAAGAAGAATTTTGACAGCGGACAAAGAGAGCAAGCAATATTGCATTATGGAAACCCCTAGAAAAGCAGATACAAAAGGTGGAAGTACGCGAAACCGAAATAAAACCGCTACCACGACTGTTGCAAACTAAAATACACACACACACACACACACACACACACACACACACACACACACACACACACACACACACACACACACACACACACACACACACACACACACACACACACACACACATTAAGATTTAGATATTTTTCCGATTGGTTTTTATTTAACAGGCATGTTATGCGTGGGTGATTCTGCTCATTTGGACAAGTTTTGTGAAGGGAGGAATGGTGCGTGTGACTTGTGTTTTTAGCTGTGTGTGTGTGTGTGTGTGTGTGTGTGTGTGTGTGTGTGTGTGTGTGTGTGTGTGTGTGTGTGTGTGTGTGTGTGTGTGTGTGTGTTGGAGAGGGGAGAGGAGGAGGGGCAGGAGGTAGTTGTATTCTCCTAGTGAACGACCCCAAGCTACGAGCTCTGAGCCATGTCGAAACATGATTCCCACATGTGTGATACTTATGGCTGTATTGTCCAGTGTGTGTGTGTGTAGTTTTATGCAATTCTTTTAACTTATGAATCGCACTGTGATTGTGATCACTCGCCATTATGTTGGTTTGTGACTGATATCTTGCTAATGAGTTATCATTTTGTTATCTCATTAATGAATGATTTTGTTGCCGTTATTACATGTGTGGGTTAGGTTCCTTGCGTCTTTTACGCTTGGGGGATGTGTTACCTCATGTGTTGGACAGTTACCTCACACATTCGACTGTTACCTCATATCTTCGACTCTTACCTTATATCATAGACTGTTGCCTCCTGTCTTATGACTGTTGAGCCGAAGCTCAGCCCTCGCAAGCACATCCAGGTGAGTACAGTTAGCAGGTATGTTTAATGATCTTGTACCATCATTGAGAAGGGAAGGGAAGGGAATGGAAGTATCAAGGGAAAGTGCCAAGCCATTACTACTATATAGCACTTGGAAGGGATCAGGATATGGATTTGGGATGGGACGGAGGGAAGGAATGGAAATTCATATAACTTTTTATGTTCAACTTGTCCAACAGAGGAGAGAACCATTTCTGAGTTTTTGCAGTATGAGAAACTCATTTCTAGGAAGACATTCAGCAGATGTGTGAGGGGGAGGGAGAGGGAGGGAGGGAATTATCAAGGGGGAAAGCGCCATGCCATATCGACGATATAGCATTTGGAAGGGTGCTATATATAGGAATAGTGCCCAACCACTTGGACGGTCGCGGGATTGAACGTCGACCTGCATGAGCAGATGTGTGAGTAGCTGCCAGTTGTATGGAAGGGCAGACACATCTTATTAACGTGAGTGATATAACTTGCTATTTTAATCTTGCGTAAATTTCATTATTAATTCCATTCATAACATTCGCATTATCTGTTCCTATTCCAACAAGGTTTTTTTCAAGGCCCATTTTCTTTTTCAGAATAAGTTTGTTCCCCTTGCAATAGAATTCTCTCAGAGACTCGCAAATATCTGTTCTGTACATACTTGGTAAAATTATCTAAAACCATCCATGATCCTACAAGAGCCATACAGATTTGCATGTGACATCTGAAGAACATTTTTTGATATCTAGACGTAACTAAAATCATCTTGGTCTAGACGTAAGATATCCAAATTGGCAACATTGATCTTGGTCTGTGTCACTTCATGATTTACTAATTATGGAGCAATGTTGTGTAGCTATGATTATGTAGCTGTGTTGTCTTGTTAAATCGGTTTTTGTGGTATTCAGTAACTGTGCTATCCTTTATCTTGTGACGATGTTATCTTGTATTGGTTTTATTAAATGGTCTTGTGTCTTTTTTTATAAGATATTTCTCCTGTGTTTATGTTATAGGATAACCACTGTGATTGGCGGTGGCTGCATTGCTGTATAATTGTTATCTCCTCCCTGTGCTATCGTGTGTGTGTGTGATTGTGTTGAGTTCTGCTTACGATGACGGATGCCTTTGTTCCGATATCTTGTGGCAAATTGTGTGATATTATTTTGGAGTTTGTTATTTGGTGATTGCGTTATCTCATAAATATGTCATCTTGTGATATGTTACGAGTCCACTGTATGCTTGGACGACTACTGGTTGGGCTGTGACTGTTATCTGGGCATGTTGACTGTGGTATTGAGGGGGAACATCGACTTTAATTGGCACGACTTGTCGGAATATTTATCTCTACCACAAAATTTGTAAATACATCAATGTCTCTCTCTCTCTCCTCTCTCTCTCATCTCTCTCTCTCTCTCTCTCTCTCTCTCCTCTCTCTCTCTCTCCTCTCTCTCTCTCTCTCTCTCTCTCTCTCTCTCTCTCTCTCTCTCTCGCTCTCTCTCTCTCTCTTTCTCTCTCTCCTCTCTCTCTTCTCTCTCTCTCTCTCTCTCTCTCTCTCTCTCTCTCTCTCTCTCTCTCTCTCTCTCTCTCTCTCTCTCTCTCTCTTTGACAAGGATATCCTCTTCAATCAAATTTAGCAAAGATTCGAGAATTCTTTTCTGTTGGTTTGACTGACAAAAATGTGATGCTTTCAACAAATACTTTCAAAACTATTAGATTAAATTCATTTATGGATGGGAAAAGAGAAGGAGAATTTGCAATATTTTTTTTCTTATTTTGTATCGACACCCTGATAAAGCAGCTGGCGAGAAATCTGACGACAGCAGTGTGTAGGAAGAGAGATTTTCTTGCACTATGTCATAACCTGTAGAGAAGGCGCAGCCAGAGGGTTATATCCAGGTTGTGTGGGAAGAGTGTATGTTGAGCTACAGCTTTCCAGACATATGCCATGCTCTTTGACACCCTTCTGATGTGTCCCCCTTCCACACACACACACACACACACTTCCCCCTCTTCCACTCTCTTTGCTTCCCTCTTCCACTCTCTCTGCTTAATTCTTCACACTCATTCATCCGTCCCTCTCACACACCTCTCTCTCATTTTTCCTTGAGCCTTTTCCTTTAAAATCTTTCGGCTCCTGTTCTTTCACCCTCAGTTAGCCTCGCTCTTGTGCCAGGTAAGTCCTTTGCGGGCTCACCATAACCCGTGCTACTTGGAACTTTTAGTTCCCAGTAGCTGAATCTAAAACAACAACATGTTCTTTCACACATCTTAGTCCGTTCAGTTGGACTGGTCGATACCACACCCACCTTGTACGGTACTATACCACATCCAATCGGCGTTGGGGATTGAACTCCGGCTCATCCATCAGGGCAGGTGTTCAATCCCCGAAAACATCGTCTAGGACGGACCGAAACCTCGTCACTTTTATTTAATATCATATGTACGGGGGGGTTGGATTATTTGTTTTAGAAACGCTATTGTGGCTTGTTCTCTGCACTGTACAGTGTACCGGTGTTCAAAAGGTGGGATGGATTTAAGGAAGTGGTGGAAACCTCCTCCATCCACATCTTCAAGATAAAATACGACTCCATCGTGAAGGAGAACAAAAGGAATGTCAGATATAGCAAGTGTAATAGGCGGGTCTTAGAAAGCTAGACTCACTCCCATGCCCAACCACTTGGGCTGGACGGTAGAGCGACGGTCTCGCTTCATGCAGGTCGGCGTTCAATCCCCGACCGTCTAAGTGGTTGTTGGACACCATTCCTTCCTCCCCCCGTCCCATCCCAACTCCTTATCCTGATCCCCTTTCCAGTGCTATATAGACGTAATGATTTCGCGCTTCCCCATGATAATTCCTTCTCTTCTCTCTCACGTAATCATTTAGGCAAGCGCTGTTAGGTAAACACCGACCTCCCTATATCTCCACGTCACCATTGACTGTCTCTGTCCTGCCTTCCGTCAAATTTTCCTCTCCCACAGCCTCCCTTACCCATACCATATGCCCGTCCCACACCCGTCCCACACCCGTCCCACCTGTCCCCCCTCCCTTTCCCCCCTTTCCGCTAGCTCTTCATCGTCTTTACTCCAGTTAGAAAAAAAAGGCGAGCACTCAGCGCAGTGTTGGGTAATCTCCATAAAGTTACGTTTTGTCCAAGAATAATGCTAAAAAAATTTGCTGTCAAGCGGAATCACGGAAGATGGAGAGAAAAAAATACTTAAAAACAGAGATGAGGGAGAGTGTTGGGGGAGGGAGAGTGTTGGGGAGGGAGAGTGTTGGGGGAGGGAGAGCGTTGGAGGAGGGAGAGTGTTGGGGGAGGGAGAGTGTTGGGGGAGGGAGAGTGTTAGGGGAGGGAGAGTGTTGGGGGAGGGAGAGTGTTGGGGGAGGGAGAGTGTTAGGGGAGGGAGAGTGTTGGGGGAGGGAGAGTGTTGGGGGAGGGAGAGTGTTGGGGGAGGGAGAGTGTTGGGGGAGGGAGAGCGTTGGAGGAGGGAGAGTGTTGGGGGAGGGAGAGTGTTGGGGGAGGGAGAGTGTTAGGGGAGGGAGAGTGTTGGGGGAGGGAGAGTGTTGGGGGAGGGAGAGTGTTAGGGGAGGGAGAGTGTTGGGGGAGGGAGAGTGTTGGGGGAGGGAGAGTGTTGGGGGAGGAAGAGTGTGGGGAGGGAGAGCGTTGGAGGAGGGAGAGTGTTGGGGGAGGGAGAGTGTTGGGGGAGGGAGAATGTTGGGGGGGAGGGAGAGTGTTGGTGGGGAGGGAGAGTGTTGGGGGACGCGAGGGTGATGACGTGGGAGATGTACTTATTAGTTACATGTCTAATATTGTTGTATAGTCTAAAATTCACTAAACCTAACCTTGGCCTGTATATAAAATCCAGCTAAACTAACCTAGGTCTATATTCAAAACTTAAGTAAATTATCCAACCATGGTCTGTGTCTGGCTGATTACTACAAAGCAACTTCATAGGTTTTGCTTGTGTCTTGGAGCAAGTTGTTTGTGGTGTTGTTGGTGGGTCTTGGAGCATGTTGTTAGTGGATCTCTTGGTGGGTCTTGGAGCATGTTGTTAGTGGATCTCTTGGTGGGTCTTGGAGCATGTTGTTAGAGGATCTCTTGGTGGGTCTTGGAGCATGTTGTTAGTGGATCTCTTGGTGGGTCTTAGAGCGTGTTGTTAGTGGATCTCTTGGTGGGTCTTGGAGCGTGTTGTTAGTGGATCTCTTGGTGGGTCTTGGAGCGTGTTGTTACTGGATCTCTTGGTGGGTCTTGGAGCGTGTTGTTAGTGGATCTCTTGGTGGGTCTTGGAGCATGTTGTTAGAGGATCTCTTGGTGGGTCTTAGAGCGTGTTGTTAGTGGATCTCTTGGTGGGTCTTGGAGCATGTTGTTAGAGGATCTCTTGGTGGGTCTTAGAGCGTGTTGTTAGTGGATCTCTTGGTGGGTCTTGGAGCGTGTTAGTTTAGCTCTTGGTGGGTCTTGGAGCATGTTGTTGGTGTCCCTCTGAGCAGAGGGAAGAACACGCCCCGTCCCGCCGCTGGGCCTCAACAAACGCGGGAAAACACAGGAAGTTTTGTGGGACGAGAGTAAAGTTCAATTGCTTGGATTCTTCAGGAGAGAGGATGATTTTGGATATCTTGTTGTATCTCCTTCATTTTTTGTTCTTTATTCACTTTCTGTGTGTTCACTGTTTGTATTTACTAATTGTGTCTGCAGAATCGAGCTACTAGCTCTTGGGTCTCGCCTTTCTAGCCAATCTATTTTTCTTCGGTTATATCTACTACATATATTTCTCTCTAACACACGCACAAATTCATCCTTAAAAAGAAGCCTGTAGCAGCTGTCCTATTTACTGCTAGGTAATAGGTAACAGGTACCTATTTACTGTTAGGTGAACAAGGGCAACAGGGTGAAAAAAACTCTGCAGATTTGTTTCCGCCTCCGCCGGGAACCGAACCCGGGCCCTTAGGACTACGATCCCAGAGAGCTGTCCATTCAGCCGCTAGGTCCCCCTAACAACAATCGTAATGTGTGTGTGTGTGTGTGTGTGTGTGTGTGTGTGTGTGTGTGTGTGTGTGTGTGTGTGTGTGTGTGTGTGTGTGTGTGTGTGTGTGTGTGTGTGTGTGTGTGTGTGTGTGTGTGTTCCATGTTTACCTGTCTACTGTGCACTCTCCATTCTTACCGGTTTCGTTCTCGAATCAGAATCGGGAGTTCGATTCTCAGGCGGAACAGAATTGGTTGGATAACGTTTTCCTATCACCTAATACCTTTGTTCACCTAGCAGTAAATGGGTACCCGAAGGTCGGGGCAACTGTTGTGCGGTTAGCTAAAATAATTCCTTCCTTTTGTATTATGTAACCGTCTTGATTCCTTCTCGCTGACGACATCTTCTTGAGGTTATCTTGAGATGATTTTCGAGGCTTTTTGGTGTCCCCGCGGCCCGGTCCTCGACCAGGCCTCCACCCCCAGGAAGCTCCCCGTGACAGCTGACTAACACCCAGGTACCTATTTACTGCTAGGTAACAGGGGCATAGGGTGAAAGAAACTCTGCCCATTGTTTCTCGCTGGCGCCTGGAATCGAACCCGGGACCACAGGATCACAAGAACAGTGTGCTGTCCGCTCGGCCGACCGGCTCCCTTGGCTCCCTCCCTCTCGACATGGACCATTCTCCTTTGCTAGTTCTTCGTCCAAGCGAACTCTTGTACTCTTTTCTTCTCAATTCCATATCCAGTTTTCTATGAAACAGAACAATCACTAATCAGTCCCATTCCCTTTTCGAATTCTCCTCGACCCCATTCAAGAAAAGGCTTTCGATGAGCGGACAGAACACTGTACGCGTGATTCTATGGTCCCGGGGTCGATCCCGGGCGCCGGCGATACTCCTGTTACCTAGCAGCAAATAGGTACCTGGGTGTTAGTCAGCTGTTACGGGCTGCTTCCTGGGGGTGGAGGCCTGGTCGAGGAGCGGGCCGCGGGGACACTAAGCCCCGAAATCATCTCAAGATAACCTCAAGATAACCCTCCAACTACTTCTAGCCTGTCTACCAACCTCTATTACCGCTGCCACAATAGCTTCCTGACCAATACTAGCAAATTTACTCAATGTCTTGAACATAGTCTCGGACTAAGGTAAACTCCCGGTGAATATGCACCGAGAAATGGAGTAAACCTATTTGGGTACACCTTCCCCCCCCCCTTCTTCCTCCTCCTCCCTCCATCTTAATCACCTCCTTCACACACCTGTCTTACCTCCCTCACACCTGCATACACCTGACTTGGTCCCATGAATCTGAAGGCAGGGTCAGGTAGAGCGCTGGACAACGACACTGGCCACCAATTTCACCTGCAAATCGATTTGTAATTAACATACCATAGTGGAAATCTCAGCTTCATCGAGTAGGTGAGCTTCGAAGCTTTTTTTTCACCTCCAAATGGAGCTCTAAGCCCTAGCCTGGTTCTATTGAAGCTTTATATCGTTATTGGCGTGGTTTTAAAGATTTAAACCAAGGTTCACAAGATTTAAACCAAGGTTCACAAGATTTAAACCAAGGTTCACAAGACTTTAACCAAGGTTCACAAGCTTCACTCGTGGGTTGCCAGCTTCATCCAAGGTTTCAATACTTGAACCTATTTATCACATTTTCAGCTAACCCACATATACTAGCCTAGTATATGCTAGGCTAGTATAGTATAGGCTAGTATAGTATAGGCTAGTATAGTATAGGCTAGTATAGTATAGGCTAGTATAGTATAGGCTAGCTAGTATTATCAGCTGTTTCTTAACTCACAGATCCAAACACAAAACTTTCAAATCGCTAAGTGAAACAAACCCCAACTCACAACCCACCAAACACACACCGAAACTACGACGTTGGTACAACGTTCGAGCAAGTTTTAACACCACCTAACCAGTTATAACAACCAATATAGCAAGTTGTAACAGCGTTCAAATACGTCATAAACACGTGAAGCCAAGATGTAACAACTTTATTTCAAGTTGTAACAAGCGGAAAATAGAGACAGTTTCGGTTTGTGTTTCCAGGGAAACTCGAATTGTCAGAAACGCGCATGTTTAAAGTTAATCATTTCCTATATTTTTATCATTGAATCATCTAATGATTTAATTTTTTCGAAAGGTTTAAGGGGGAAAATAGGAGAGACATTAAATTCAAAATGTAACACTTTAGTTAAATCGTTTTATTTGCAATTTATTTTTTCGTTGTATAAATTGCATGCACATAGTGAGGTTACAAGATTTGTAGGACTGTGTAGGTAGGTAGGTGTGGTAGGTAGGTAGGTAGGTGTGGTAGGTAGGTAGGTAGGTGTGGTAGGTAGGTAGGTAGGTGTGGTAGGTAGGTAGGTAGGTGTGGTAGGTAGGTAGGTAGGTGTTGGAGGTAGGTAGGTAGGTGTGGTAGGTAGGTAGGTAGGTGTTGGAGGTAGGTAGGTAGGTGTGGTAGGTAGGTAGGTAGGTGTTGGAGGTAGGTAGGTAGGTGTGGTAGGTAGGTAGGTAGGTGTTGGAGGTAGGTAGGTAGGTGTGGTAGGTAGGTAGGTAGGTGTTGGAGGTAGGTAGGTAGGTGTGGTAGGTAGGTAGGTAGGTGGCCTGTGTAGGTAGGTGTAGGTAGGAGGACTGGTGTGAAATACAGCAGTGTGACACGCTCGTTCTGAGTCGTGCTAGTTGTACACCACCCTAGTCGTGTGTCGTGCTGATTGAGTCGTGCAAGTCGTTAGGTCGGGGTAGTCGTTGAAACGAGGCATGGCCGTTAATTCGTGCTAGTTGTTGAGTCGTGCTACAGTTGTTGTCCCCGTATGCCAACACACTCCGCCGGAATCACCTTCAACCCCGCTCCTGTGCCAGGTAAGGCCACTACGGGATCGCCATACCCCGTGCTACTTGCAACTCTCTGTTCCGAGTAGCTGAATCTAAAACAACAAACAACTGGAGGGTCACGCTGCGTATGTGTGTTGGGTTGTAGTGCAATGGTGTGAGAGCGTGATGGTAAAATACATGTCTTTTATTTGTATTCTGAATTCCTGTTTTCGAGTGAGTGAGTGAGTGAGTGAGTGAGTGAGTTTGGTTGTGTTGTTGTTGCCTGGGGTGACAACACGGCCCCATAAGTCACACTCCACTCCTCAGAACGCGAGGTTAGTGGAGGCTAAATATAAGCTGATTGTGCTCGTATTGATTAGACAAATGCTTCTCGTTGTTTAAATTAAAATGAAATGGGCATCGTGATTAATAGTTTCGTCCCTCCCTCGTTTCCCCCTCTCTCCGCACTCTGTAAAGAGGGAGAGGGAGAGAGAGAGAGAGAGAGAAGAGGAGACATGGTTGGGAGACACAAAATACCTCGGGGGACTGATAGGATGGCATGTCATCTAGAGGTCAGTATATTTTTACACCGTCCTTTTAAGGTGTATTTTTTTTACACCGACCAAAAGTGTATTTTTAATTTATTGTGGTGTAAAAATTCCATTTTTATACTTTTGTTTTATTGATAAATAAAAGTGTATTTTTACATTTTTGTCTATTGATATTTTCTTTCTGCAAATATCAAGTACAAATTTTAATATTAAATGAACAGAGCTGTGAACAACTTTTTTGTGGACGGGTTTGTTGTGTATTTTCCAATTGTTTTTAATCTATCTTGTTTTTCCTGTGAAAGGATCAGTAGAGTCTGGGCGAGGGGCCTGGGGAGAGAGGGGGGGGGGGGGTTATGACGGTCGTGATGCCTGTCTGTCTGTCTGCTTCCTGCGTCTGTCTGACACCTTTATCTGTCTTACTACCTGCCTGGTTCATGCCCCCGCCCCCCTCAAGTCGGAGGGTTGGGGCACGATACATATTTATACAATATATATACATTATTGTATATTTATTTATTGTTAAGGGAATATAGCAACCCTTGTCTTCTCTGTCCTGTTTATTTATACTTTTATGTTGTTCTGCTTTCTTGTCTATAATCATTAATTCGTATTATTAAATTACCTCGCATGTGTTGTGTTCACTGAATGAGTGACATCATTTGTTGACAATTCGTGTGATTATGGTAAGCGGTAGTTCTGTTGTTAAACTACCGGGGCCGTCAAGCGAGCGTCTCAAGTGGCAGGTTAGCTAAGGTGACGTAGTTGTTGACTTTGGGGGGCGTTCTATTGACAATTCCTTAGTCTGTTGTTCCAAGCTCCTCTGCTTACAGTGAAATCCGCGTGTGTTTATCTGAAGTACGACCCTGAATTATTTCTAGAGTAGAAAAGTTGAGAAACGTCTGCGTGACTATAGAGGGTAACACGGTAAGTTCATTCATATGTACTGTACTTGCCGACACACCTGCCTCAATCAACCTACAGACGTGCTGACTGCTGTTTGAGTATCAAGACAGTTGGACAACTCGTCCTACGGATCGGTGCCTGACCTGCTGTAATGTCTTTGGTCAATTCGCCCCACGGGTCAGTGCCTGACCTGCTCTAATGTCTTTGGTCAACTCGCCCCACGGATCCGTGCCTGACCTGCTGTAATGTCTTTGGTCAATTCGCCCCACGGGTCAGTGCCTGACCTGCTCTAATGTCTTTGGTCAACTCGCCCCACGGGTCAGTGCCTGACCTGCTGTAATGTCTTTGGTCAACTCGCTCCACTTCCATCTGACTCCTTCCATCCATCACGTAACATTGTGTATTATCCATCACTGATATCCGTGGTGACTGTGCGTGTATGGGGAGATACACGAGGAAAAAGTAGGTATAGTGGCACTGGTTTGGACTCCAGTCTGTATATTGTTTACGTTGATCTCAGGTGAGGGCAAACAATCTTCCGTAGTTTACTGTCAATTTTGTTTGGCCAGTCAAGGGTAGCTTCTTAGAGACCCGGAGGAAGGTGCTTGTACCCAGGCAACTGGTTATTCCTTCAGTATCCCCCGAGAATCTCAAAGGAGGATTTCTCGTTTGACTTTAAGTGGTGTCTTGACTTGTCCACATATGTATGTCTTCAGGTATACGGCAATCCGTTCTCTCAAAAGTACGTCCTATATAGTACGTGGTGACCCCCCAATGTACAACTTACAAAAGTACTATGAGAAGTATATCTGCCTTTTCTATACTCAGGTTGGAGTGGGTTAGGTGGGTGGCTTGGGTTCGGGGGGTGTCTTGATAGGTTGGCACTTTGTATAACGAACATTGTGGATAATGAAGAGAAGCGGCTGCATATAGAGCAATGACGATGTATTTAGATCATGATCTAGCATTGCCATGCACCATCGCAGATTAACATCATTCTATTTTGGTTCAGTGTACGTAGATAGTGTTAATAAATTGATGATGTTGCAGACATTAACATTTTCAGAACCTCAATGGTCTTCGATTCAGAAATTAATTTGCACCATTACCCATAACCATATCTTGTTAGTGTATATGGTTACAAATACGATGCCAAACCTGCAATTTTCTCGGTCACTTCCTCAAGGTCAATTAAAGACGATACGACCTGGAATAGTCGAAGGCTGTTGATCTCAGCATCTAATGATAGACTCCTCCACACACACACACACACACACACACACACACACACACACACACACACACACACACACACACACACAAACGCACGCACACACACTACAAACGCACGCACACACACACACTACAAACACAAAAAAACACGAGGCTTCACGCCCTAAACCGGTTATAACTCGAGCAGTATTTTCTTAACCGATGGTAAATGTCGGCCCTACTAAGAGGCTGATCTCACCGAGGTCGGTATATAACGTCCTGAGGTAGTAGTCTAGGTTTCTGACTATCCTGACCCCTTCCCAGGGGTCAGGATAGGGATTTGGGATATGACAGAGAGGGAAGGAATGATGCCCAACCACTTGAACGCCGATCTGCATGAAGCCAGACCGTCGTTCTACCGTCCAGCCCAAGTGGTTGGGCGACGAAGCAGGAGAGCGGCGGCGATCTAGTAACTAACTTAGCGAGAGGTCCGCCTCAGCCCGCACTCCACAGCCCCTGTTGAAATATTCAGCACGAAGCTTGTAAACACAGTTTCCAAACTTTATACGATTTAATGCAATGCCATTTCATTTCTACTTAGGTAATGTCTCTGGTGTCAGGAATTAATTTGTTGTATTTGGTTCTCGTTGTATTATTGTATCTTTGGTCTGGTTGTATTATTATATATTTTAAGCTCCGTTGATTATTATACTTTTGATGTCATTATGTATTTTGTTTATTTTAATGATTTCGTTGTTTATTTGTATTATTTTTTTTTATTCCGTCATGTTGTTTAATTGTTCTGTTCTTGTTTATTCACTCCTTGTTTTCACTTAACAAAATTGGAAGTTTGGTAAAGTTTTCGATAAGAAGTTTTTTTGACAATATTCAAGCCAGTTGTTTCAAATGCTTCTTGCTTGTCGGAACAACCGTGGACATCTTCACTGGACTATTTTCTAAGAGAAGTTCCGGATCAGCCGGGCTGTGGTGGGTATGTGGGCCTGCGGGCCGCTCCAAGCAACAGCCTGGTGAACCAAACTCTAACAAGTCAAGCCTGGTCTTGAGTTTTAGAGTATCCGGTTGAGCACGGGGGGAGAGGGGGGGGCGTATAGAGCGCCTCACCCTTCCAGCTCCCCGACGGCTCTGCGCGGAAATAAAGCTTTCACCTCCTGGTGAAGAGTGAAAGTAATAAAGCATGCTGGAGTTAGTTATTTAAAGTTATACATGTTTGATGTAGTCCCGTTGGTATCGAGGTTGTTCCTGCATTGATTGATGAAGATTAAGCCACCCAAGAGGTGGTACGGGAATGAATAGCCCCCCGTACCCAAGAGGTGGTACGGGAATGAATAGCCCCCCGTACCCAAGAGGTGGTACGGGAATGAATAGCCCCCCGTACTGTTCCTGCAGCTTTCTGTGTGCATATATGCTAGATAGTCCTGTACGTTTCTACGTGTATATGTTGTTGTTCCTGTAGAACAACATATGTTGTTCTACATACATATCTTATTGTTCTAATTTTTCTACATAAATATCAGCGGTATATATTCAAGGTTAGCAGCTATAAGTATAGATTATTGACACCTAAACAAACTATAGAGACCCTTCGTGTGATAGGAGATATGATATTAACGTAAAAAATACTGAGTCATTATCTTCTTCTTCAGAGGATTTCGGGGCTTAGCGTTCCCTCGGCCCGGTCCTCAACCAAGCATCCTTTTTGTTACACACCCCCAGGAAGCAGCCCGTAGCAGCTGTCTAACCCCCAGGTACCTATTTACTGGAAGGTGAACAGTTGCATCAAGGTGAAAGAAAATCTGCCCCCTTTGTTTCCACCTCTGCTGGGGGATCGAACCCGGAACCTTAGGACTACGAATCCCGAGCGCTGTCCACTCAGCCGATAGGCCCCCCCGAGTTATTGACAAATGAGACAGACTCCCAGGAATGAAGACACTAAGCAAGCACCCCGAGAGGGAGACTCGAACCCCAAAACAAGGAGTTAAGTTGCACCAGAACCACGACTGTGAAGAGCCGGTCCCAAGAGCTAGACTTGTATGCCCCTGTAAGTACTATTAGGGGGACCACTCGCTCGGACGCTCACCTTAAATATAAAAATTCCCCCGCCAACCATCACAGTCTGATGAGTCTCTTCCGAAGGGTAATAAATCATTGAAACTTCATTAAATAAACTATCCCTTGGAAAAGTGGAGGCGGTGACAGCAAGCCGAGGCAGATGTCAGCTGCAGAGAGCTCGGGGGCTTGACCTGTCAGGTGACGCTGCCTGGATGACACAGGTGTTGACCTTTGACCTGATGACCATCACCTGTCCTCCGGGAGAATTGGAAAGTGACCAACTGGTAATCAAATTGTCGAAGATCCTCATGTTTTAACTGTATGCTTCTCTCTGTAATGGGAGGCGACTGACGCTATATATATATATATATATATATATATATATATATATATATATATATATATATATATATATATATATATATAATATTTGTGCTTATTTATCGTTTGTTTCAAGACTTTTTGTTTTGGGGAAAACTTTGACAAGTTTTAAGGGGTCTTGTTTACACTCAGGTTTGACTCACCCTACACCCTGGCTTACCTCAGCTCACCCTACACCCTGGCTCACCTCAGCTCACCCTACACCCTGGCTCACCTCAGCTCACCCTACACCCTGGCTCACCTCAGCTCACCCTACACCCTGGCTTACCTCAGCTCACCCTACACCCTGGCTCACCTCAGCTCACCCTACACCCTGGCTCACCTCAGCTCACCCTACACCCTGGCTCACCTCAGCTCACCCTACACCCTGGCTCACCTCAGCTCACCCTACACCCTGGCTCACCTCAGCTCACCCTACCCTCCATCACCCCTTCCCATTTTCTGTTGCCGTTTCTCCGCGCCTCCCTCAACCCTCTTGAGTTACCCCTCCACTACCCCTACACCCGCAGCTTCTTCCCTGTATGTGCGTAGTCTGTTTGTCTGAAATAGAAGACGGACAGATGGTGTGTGTGAGAGAGAGAGAGAGAGAGAGAGAGAGAGAGAGAGAGAGAGAGAGAGAGAGAGAGAGAGAGAGAGAGAGAGAGAGAGAGAGAGATGGTAATGATAGTGTTGGTGCTAGTACAGAAGGTTGTGGAGTTTAACAATCCCAACACCTTGTTGGAGATACAGACAATGAGCCTGATTTTTTCCTGTAATTGTGCCGACGGAAATATTATTATTGTGGCGAAAGTGACGGTCGGCGGGGACGGAAAGTGACGGAACTAGGGACCAAGTGAGGTTTATATATATATATATATATATATATATATATATATATATATATATATATATATATATATATATATATATATATATATATATAATGTATGTATGACCCGTTGATTGACAGGTGAGAGGCGGGACCAAAGAGCCAAAGCTTAGCCCCCGCAAGCACAACCAAGAGAGTACACACACAGGCACCTGTGCAGGCAGCAAATTACACACACACACACACACACACACACACACACACACACACACACACACACACACACACACACACACACACACACACGGGGTGAGGGTGAGAGAGGGGATCGGGTCTAGGCTGAAGACAGTCACGCAAGCAATACCAGAGACCTCCTCCGTCCCTGACTCACACTTGTCACTCCACGAATTCGATTGGGCAAGCTTGGGATGTGACGGTGGTACTGAAAGTGATTGGGAAGGTGGTGGTGGTGAATAGTGAGGGGTGAGGGGTCGCGATAGTGAGGGGTGAGGCTGGCGATAGTGGTGATAAGGCTGATGAGCTTAATAGCATCAGTTATCATGGTGGTTGGTTCAGTAGGGAAGCTGATGATAAGGAATCGAGTGTGCGGAAGGGTTTGGGGTGTGATGTGGTATTAGGGAGAGGGTTAGAATGGTGCTGAGAGTGATGGGAGGGGGTTAGAATGGTGCTGAGAGTGTAGGGGAGAAGGTTAGAATGGTGCCGAGAGTGTAGGGAGGGGGTTAGAATGGTGCTGAGAGTGTAGGGGAGGGGGTTAGAATGGTGCTGAGAGTGAAGGGAGGGGGTTAGAATGGTGCTGAGAGTGAAGGGAGGGGGTTAGAATGGTGCTGAGAGTGAAGGGAGGGGTTAGAATGGTCCTGAGAGTGTAGGGAAGTTTAGAATGGTGCTGAGAGTGTAGGGAGGGGATTAGAATGGTGCTGAGAGTGAATGGATGGAGTTAGAATGATGCTGAGAGTGTATTTATAGTCTCCAGAAAGTGACTGAGGTACAGAGAGGGTACACAGAGCACAGGAAAGCTCTGAAGGTTGCTGAGGGGGGGTACGAACCCTGTTAAGAGTGACTGGAGAGGTGAACGAGTCACCAAGAAAGCAACAATTGTATTCCCTTCATCCATACAGTTCTCTGTTAGACAAACCTGACTCATGTATTCCCTTCACCTCATGTAATTCATGCACTGTAATTCATTACATGACTCGTGTAGTTCTAAGGAACCCGCAACCCGTAGGCTCACCCAATACCTTGCATTTTCTTACGGAATTGACTAATCCGTTAAGAGTGTGATGGATTTGTAACAATGACAATACCGTAACAGTCACTGTTTTGTGTGCGTCGGTGTCGTTAGGTAAGGGGGGTTGCCTGGGTTGGGTTAGAGGGGTTGTCTGGGTTGGGTTATGGGGGTTGTTTGGGTTGGGTTAGGGGGGTTGCCTGGGTTAGGTTAGAGGGGTTGGTTGGGTTAGGGGGGTTGCTTGGGTTGGGTTAAGGGGGTTGCCTGGGTTAGGTTAGGGGGGTTGCCTGGGTTAGGTTAGGGGGGGTTGCTTGGGTTAGGTTAGAGGGGTTGCCTGGGTTGGGTTAGGGGGGTTGCCTGGGTTAGGTTAGGGGGGGTTGCTTGGGTTAGGTTGGGGGGGTTGCCTGGGTTAGGTTAGAGGGGTTGCCTGGGTTGGGTTAGGGGGGTTGCCTGGGTTAGGTTAAAGGGGGGTTGCCTGGGTTAGGTTAGGGGGGGTTGCCTGGGTTAGGTTAGGGGGGTTGCCTGGGTTCCTAAGTTTCTGGTTACGCAAAACTGTGATTTTGTTTACTTAGAATTGAGAGAGTGTGTATGAGAGAGTATTACAACCCCCCCCCCTCTCTCTCTCTCTCTCTCTCTCTCTCTCTCTCTCTCTCTCTCTCTCTCTCCCCCCTACTTCCCTCCCTCCTTCTCTCCCCTTTTTCCCTCCCTCCCCCCTCCGACATCTCTATGCATAAATTGCTTCACAGTTCACTTACTCACGGATGTGTCTGGAGGCTGATGACCCTGGCGAGACCTCCAGCTGTTGTTTACTCGGCTTGTCTACACTGTTTACTTGTGTTTGTCGAGATTCCTTTCGTTTTCTGTTTGTTTGCAGCGGTCACACACGCTTCTGGTGCCCTTGATGTCCCTGTGAGCACAAGCACTGTAAGGAAAATCAAAGAGGTTGTTTTCTGCAGGGTGCAACAGGTAGCAACACATAACTTGCATGCAGGTTGCAAAGCTTATAAGGAGAAGGGGTTAGTCATTACTGTGGGTGACGCCCTCGTCCTGGGGTTAGTGTGGGAGACTGTAGACAACGTGGGGGCAGGATAGTGACTTGATTTTGATCTGTTCAGCTTATTTTCATCGTCTTCCTGTTGTCAGTCACCGGTACTTTACCTGGATGGGAGTTTCACTTTGATCACGACTACCACCACCACCACTACAACCACCACCACCACAACCACAACCACCGCCACCACCACCACAAGCACCGCCACCGGCACCACCGCCACCACCACCACCACCACCGCCACCGGCACCACCGCCACCACCATCCCACCATAATAATATTAACCTTTGATAGTAACAATTAAAATGAACTCCAACCTCTAGCTCCCAAAAGACATACACACAGGTCACAATAGTTATAAGAAAAAATATTTTACATAATAATACGGATGTAAATAGTACCAAAACTTGTCAATGGGATTACAAATATTCCATTAAATAGAGTTCAATAGTTCACAGCTTGTGGCCACTACTCCCCCACAAAGAGGTCGAGTTAGGTTATATTCTTTACTTATTGAATTCTTGAAGGTATGCTCAATTACCCAGCTTGCAATCGTGCATTCTAGATAGCGTGGGAATGTGGGGGGGTAAGGGGGGGGGTAGTTGGAACAGCTTTCAAGGGGGGGGGGCAATGGGTATTTAAACCCGGTTCACCTGGCCTGTAAAAGCGGTTTTTATGGCGCCTCATTAGTATTCAAGTCGTTGCAGAGTGGTTGAGGATACAAGGATCAGCCAATCCGCTTCGCGTGGTGGATTTCACCACTTCTGTCAGCTTCACTGCTACTCCTAACCGCCCTTAATTGTGACCACTTCTTCTCTTACCATTACTGTTATTGCCATAGTCATCACCACTGCAACCACCACCACCATCTTTTAATACAGGCATCAACACCATTGTATCAACCCCACCATTGATACAACACCATTGTAACTACAACAGCCGTCGTTAATATAACACTCATGCTATGGTTATACTCATGGTCTGCTTCCATTATATTTATATTATTATGAATATAATATTATATTATATTCCATATTATATTCCAACCATGGAATAACTATTATATTACCATGGTTGTTTTTGTAAGTTTGTTTTAGAAAATGGAATCAGGAGGCCTGGTCGAGCCCAGGAGGCCTGGTCGACGACCGGGCCGCGGGGACACTAAGCCCCGGAAGCACCTCAAGGTAACCTCAAGGTAGATTCAGCAACTGAGAGCAACAAATTGCAAGTAGCACGAGCTGGTGTATGGTGATGAGGCCGCATTACCACGGTATACATCAATATGTATACTTGCATTCCAGTGTACTGTAGAGGATACTATAGTTTGGCCGCCCATACTATACGGGATAAAACTTCTACCTCCTGCTTGTATGGTCTGTGGTTCGAATCTCTTAGTTCGAATCTCGCAGATATATATATATATATCTGCGCCTATTAAGTTCAGGGAACAGAGGAATTGCGGACCTTGGGATATGTAATATTATTGAACTTGGTCGTGGAGGAAAAAAGAACTTGAGAAACAATGCGATTGAACACTATAGACTATCGGGAGATATATACACACACACACGCTAAGGTTGGGGATCCAAGAGTTGGATCTTGCTTCCCATTGGCACTGACAGAACCGCATCATCCCCCCCCCTCCTCCATCCCCCTCCCCCCCCCCACACACACACACCAATTTGTAACTTCTCTACTTTAACTACTAAATGTCCATCGGAAAAATTGGCGAAATTTAAATATTTTTTTTTGCCTTCTTTTATTGGCAAGTGACGCGGCAGATGCGGTAAAATGGAATCATTTTGCAGAGACCACAAACAAGGTTAGCTGGAGGGAGGAGGTCCCCCCTCTTTCCCTCGCCCCCCCTACCCCCCCCCCCCCTCTTCCCCTCGCCCCCCCTCTCTTCCCCTCGCCCCCCCAACCATGGGGGCACCCCGAAGGTGGAATAAAACGGGCGGTAAACAGATTTATTCCCAGTCATACGGCCCGGCCGGGTACAGCACACACACACACACACTTAGTGCGGCCGCCGGGAGAGAAAAAAAAAATACAATCAGGAGAAGTGGTCCTCTCGCTCGCCGGTGACGCTAACATCATCCTCTTCCCCCCCTCCCCCCTTACCCCACTTTCTCCCCCCCTCTTCTCCCCATTATCCGCCCCTTCCCTCCATTTGTAGACCCACCTCCCACGACCCCTCATCCACCTCCTCACCCGACCCCACTAGACATCCCGTCTTTAAGCTCATCACCACAAAGTTACCCCCACTAAATACACAAATAGCGCCCTCTTTAAGTTCATCAAGTACCCCCACGAAACACTTAAGCAGCCCCCCTACAACCCTTTTTAAGTTCATCATCACCAAGTTACCCTATTAAGTTCAATCTATCCTGACATGATAGTACTTATAGCAATTATTTTGACGAATGGGTAAGATTAATAATTTTAATTCTGACATGAATTTTCTCAATATTTCTTACGTTTTTCTTCACTGTCGAGGGTAATTGAAAAATTAATTCTCCAAAATTCATTTTTTATTTTTATTTTGGTCTGACGCCTAGAAGAGTTTCGTAAGGGCTTCTTACATTTTCAAAGACTTGTTTTCACTTACCATATATCGTATGAAAAATATAATGAATGAAAGCCTGCAGAGGGCCTATTGGCCCATACTTTCTCTTGTACTTATTAAGTATTGGCCAATACTTAATAAGTACATTTAATATAAAAATAAATTAAGCCTAAGATAGCGTTTACTAAGCCTAGGACTTAACAAACAAGCGGCTAGATCAACTTCTATATTTATGTTGATTGTTAAAAAAAATTAAAGAGAGTCCCATTTGGCCAAATTCGGTAATACAAAACGTCGAATTTTGGAGGCTTATCACTGTATCAAAATTAGTATTTCATTTTAGGAGGATCTGTAGGCAACACAAATCATCTCACCTCCACCATAACTCATCTCACCTCCACCACAAGTCATCTCACCTCCACCACAAGTCATCCCACCAAACACTTCAGTACACTTATTTCTATCTTCAGTTATTACTAGGAAAAAAAGGGGGGGGGGGGTTGGCCGGATCACGTTTTCTATAAGGTAGATATTCAAACAAATAGCCGAGAATCAGGACTCTGAAGTCATCATTCAGTATTTACATAGACTAGGTAAAAACATTTTAATAGACTATTTAAGAAAATTGACATTAGAGTTCGTAGGAATATTTATAATAGACTACGTAAGATTATTTATTATAAACTATGTAAACTATATCTAAACTAAACTATAACTAAACTAAACTACATTAATATCACTGGGGATATTAATGTAAACTTTTCTGTGTCTAACACACACACACACACACACACACACACACACACACACACACACACACACATACACACACACCTACCTCACTACCCCCTTACTCTCACAGCTTCCCTGCGACAAATCATCATTAACGCCACTGTGGGTCGCTCAGGGCAGCAATCTGGAGCGTGTGGAGAGGAGAGAGAGCGGGTGCGTGTGAGCGGCTGCTGAGAAGCCCCCACTCTTTATGTGTCCATGTCCAGCAGCAGGTACAGCTGCAGCAGCAGGCACAGCAGCAGCAGGCAAAGCAGGAGCAAGCTGCAAGAGGAGCTGAATCAGTAGGGGGAGTAGTACTGAAGGAGGAGGAAGTCCAGTAGCCGTAAAAACAGGAAGAGTAGAAGAGGCAGCAGCAGAAAGGGAGAGGCAGCAGGAAAGAGTAGTAGTATCAAGAGGAAGGTGAGCAGAAAGAGCAGAAGCGACAACTGAGCAGCAGCATGTGGAACGGGAGTGGCAGGAGCAGGAGGAACAGCAGTGAGAGGAGCAGGAGAAACAGGAGTGGCAGCAGCAGGAGGAACAGGAGTGGCAGCAGCAGAAGAAACAGGAGTGGCAGCAGCAGGAGGAACAGGAGTGGCAGCAGCAGGAGGAACAGGAGTGGCAGCAGCAGGAGGAACAGGAGTGGCAGCAGCAGGAGGAACAGGAGTGGCAGCAGCAGGAGGAACAGGAGTGGCAGCAGCAGGAGGAACAGGAGTGGCAGCAGCAGGAGGAACAGGAGTGGCAGCAGCAGGAGGAACAGGAGTGGCAGCAGCAGGAGGAACAGGAGTGGCAGCAGCAGGAGGAACAGGAGTGGCAGGAGTAACAGGAGTGGCAGAAGTCGATTTTTTTATGAGTATATATATATGTATACATATATACATACATATACATATTTAATCACCCACACAAATACACACATCGATAATCTTTTGTATCACAAGTGATTCAACAAGAGGCTCACAACAGTCACTATACAAGGCACTTTACATCTATGGTGAGTCGCACAGTTACTAGTCTTGCTCCACACCCACCCAACTGGGCGGCAGCTTTACAGTCATGTGCTCCACACCCACCCAACTGGGCGGCAGCTTTACAGTCATGTGCTCCACACCCACCCAACTGGGCGGCAGCTTTACAGTCATGTGCTCCACACCCACCCAACTGGGCGGCAGCTTTACAGTCATGTGCATGCATTACCTACAGTAATCAAATTTTGGATACGTCGCTAAGATTTCGGGCAGCACATCATTATGAATGAAGTACTTACACATTTCATGGACACCAGTTATGGTGTTATCTCTAAATTCCGCGATTTTTTCGCATTCCATTATATAATGACGCAAAGTATGCGAATAGTTCTTCTGACAGAGTTTACATTTAGTCGCCAGGCGAGTGTGTTACCACTTCGCCACGGAGACTGGAAAAGGGAAGCTGCTTCCTTTTCCACCCATTTTCTTTTACCTATCCTCTCCTCTCGCTGTTTTTTTTACTTTCCCGTTTTCTTCCTCTTTCTCTCTCTCCACTCACCTTCCTCTTTATCTTTTCCAAAAAGTAATTTCCACCTCTTGGTATTTGAGTCTAGCCCGTCCGGTTGTGGTGGCTGGGGAGGGAGGGAGTGAGGGGTGAGGGACGGGGGAGAGGGAAGGGAGGAGAGAGCAACTCACAGCTCACATTACGTGTTTGCAGGAACATGTAAAGCTAATTACTGTATTTGCATATCGCGGACGTGTGGCATTGTGGTCGCTCGGTGGGTGCGCCGGGCCGGAGTGACAGCCGGAACTCCGTCTAGGCACTTCTTGGCACTTTCCTCTGAGATGAACTTTGGTGTTGGCACTCCTTATAGGCTCCCATACTTCCTAGTTTACCGTGAGTCACTTCCGCCAGAGGAAGACAGGTTTCCGAGGTGCAATATTTTGTTAAGATTGGCGCCTTTCTGAGATTGCATTATCCAGGTGAGTGTGCTGGCTGTCTCTGTGTGTACTCTACACCGCTGTGTGTGTGTGTGTGTGTGTGTGTGTGTGTGTGTGTGTGTACTCACATGTTGTAGGTCTGCAGGGTCCGGCTTCGGCTCTTGGGTCCCACCTTATAAGCCGAGATATATCTACTTGTAAAATTACGAGTGGAGTCTACAACCTGCTTGTTTCTTGTATTCCAATTTCCATACTATTATGTTATAGAAGTACTTTCTCGCACCTCGAAGGCACCTCGGGATCTCAAGATTCCATTCATTCCCTCTTATAACATTACTTATTGTGGATACTTCCTACTTCTCCACACGGTCGATCTCTCTAAGTATGTCTCTATCATGCCTCATCTCTTCCCCCTTCATTGCTAGTGATGTTAAGCATAGGTTTTCAGTCGTTTTTTTTACCACATCTCAAGTAATGGACGATCCTCTTTGCAAATCTTTGACATTTTCTTTAAGTGTTTTGTGCTTTTTCAGGCAGGGGCTTCATAATTGGGTTGAAAACTCCAGGACACTGCCAAGAGGGGGCCTAACGGCTAAGTGGACAGCTCTCAGGATTCGTAGTCCTAAGGTTCCGGGCTCGATCCCCGGTGGAGGCGGAAACAAATGGGCAGAGTTTCTTTCACCCTGATGCACCTGTTCACTTAGCAATAAATAGGTACCTGGGAGATAGACAGCTGCTACGGGTTGTTTCCTGGGGATGTGTGACAAAAAGTAGGCCTGGTCGAAGACCGGGCCGCGGGGACGCTAAGCCCCGAAGCCATCTCAAGATAACCTCTCAAGATAACCCGTTTCACGTACTTTCAGAATGCTGTTCTAATGCTCGCCAGGTTAGAGTATGCTGCCGATTGGTATGTGTGTCTGGGGTAAGATTTGGTGTTCAGTCTACTCCTAATATGTTTGTGTGGGGGGGGGGAAGGGGGTAGTCCTGTTAGTCTATGTGTGTATTTACTATTTGTTCCTGCAAGATCGAGCTGTTAGGTCTTGGTCACCCCGCCTTTCTAACCGCCGGTTGTCTAATGTACTGACTCAAGACCACATTTTCTTCTGTCATATCCACTACATATTTCCCTCTATCACACACACATACACTCACACATCCCCAGAATGAAACCCGTAGCAGCTGTCCAACTCCCAAGTACCGATTTACTGTTAGGTGTTCAGGGGCATCAGTTGAAAGAAACTGCCCATTTGTTTTTGCCTCGACCAGGAATCGAACCCGGGCCCTTAGGACTACGACCCCGAAGCGCTGTCAAATCGGCTGAAGAGCACCCACTTCATCCACTTGAGCAAGTGGGATAACATCTGGCTTCCACTTCATCCAACTTGCAGTGGTCAAAGACGTGGATGATCAGCGCTAATATACATTAATATCAAACACAGCACTTTGGCTATCTTCTCCTTCTTGAGGTTATCTTGAGATGATTTCGGGGCTTTAGTGTCCCCGCGGCCCGGTCCTCGACCAGGCCTCCACCCCCAGGAAGCAGCCCGTGACAGCTGACTAACTCCCAGGTACCTATTTACTGCTAAGTAACAGGGGCATTCAGGGTGAAAAAAAACTTTTGCCCATTTGTTTCTGCCTCGTGCGGGAATCGAACCCGCGCCACAGAATTACGAGTTCTGCGCGCTATCCACCAGGCTACGAGGCCCTGGCTGCAGTAATATCATATACGAATACGAAACGGTTGGAAAACCCACTCTAAGAGAAGGTTCTTGACGTGGTCATCAGTAGCGAGCTGTCACAGTAACGTGGCTGGAGATATGATGACCAGACCATAACATCTGAAAGGGAAGAAACGACGACGTTTCGGTCCATCCTGGACCATCCTGGACCATTCTGGACCATTATCAAGTCGTGTGATATCACACGACTGATATCCTCGACGGAGCGAAACTTGTGCGTTCTTCCATTTTCTGATATGTGGTTTGGTCATCAATAATGATATACATTATATAATGTATATCATTATATATCATGATAATGATGATATATCATTATAATGATATATCATCATTAATGATACTGCTTCCTGGGGGTGGAGGTCTGGTCGAGGACCGGGCCGCGGGGACACTAAAAAGCCCCGAAATCATCTCAAGATAACCTCAAGATACATAAAGCAACGTCCAGCCATTGGCAAAAACACTAACGCAATTTAAGGTTACATTACTAAAATTTGCATTGTAAATCGTCAATGTAAATCGTCAATCGTCAATGTAAATCGCCCCGTCGTCAATGTAAATCGTCTAAGTGACTCCGTGTA
>NC_059600.1:11208231-11223231 GCF_020424385.1 Procambarus clarkii | reverse complement strand
GCCATCCCTCAGCCTCCAGGAGCCCATCATGACGTTACCTCACTAGCAAATCTCTCTCCTCTGCCACCATCTTTCCCATCTAATTCATCCCCTCCTTACCTTGTGGGCGTCATTCTCTCTACCTATCTACTTACCACTGTTCAAGACTGAAGGATCCACTACCTTACCTATCCCATGGACCCTTAACCCCCCTCCCTATTCCCTCCATCCCCTCTCCCTTCTGTCCACCCCTCCCTCTCCCACCGACATGCACTCCTCACCGGAAGAGAGTGAATGATAAGTGAATAACCTCATTTCACGCCGCTTTTTTTTCCCGGGCAGGTGTGATGCAGAGTTTTAATCTTGCACGAGGACGTAATCACTGGGCATTATCCTAATCACGAGTTATTACTGGATATTCTTTTTTTTAGCCTGATTATTAATTATTCCTGGTAGTTAGCAGCGCGGGGTTGTTCGGTAGTGGGTGATTTTCTTGGCGGCAGCATCCGGAGAATTATTTCCGTAATTTGTAATTTTTCATGAAAAGAATTTGTAATTTTTGGTATATGAGAAATTATAGCGAGAAAGAGGGACAAAGCGAGGCAGGCAGGCAGGCAGGTAGGCAGGCAGGCAGGTATACTGGCAGGCAGGCAAGTAGACAGGCAGGCAAGCAGGCAAGTAGGTAGGCTGGCAGGCAGGCAAGTAGGCAGGCAGGCAGGCAGGCAGGCAGGTATACTGGCAGGCAGGCAAGTAGGCAGGCAGGCAGGCAGGTATACTGGCAGGCAGGCAGGCAGGCAGGCAGGCAGGCAGGCAGGCAGGCAGTCAAGTAGGCAGGCAGGCAGGTATACTGGCAGGCAGGCAAGTAGGCAGGCAAGTAGGCAGGTAAGCAGGCTGGCAGGCAGATAGGCAGGCAGGCAGGCAGGCAGGCAGGCAGGCAGGTATACTGGCAGGCAGGCAAGTAGGCAGGCAGGCAGGCAGGCAGGCAGGCAGGCAGGCAGGCAGGCAGTCAAGTAGGCAGGCAGGCAGGCAAGTAGGCAGGCAGGTATATTGGCAGGCAGGCAAGTAGGCAGGCAAGTAGGCAGGCAAGCAGGCAGGCAGGCAGGCAGACAGGCAGGCAGGCAACATTACATAACCGCTGATATTCCTAATTTGTGTGAACCTCCCTAGGGAGTGACCTTGTACATATCAATGCTAACAGAAGACAGAGCTGATGAGGGCTGTGAAAACAAAGGAGGACTGCAGGAAAATACAGGAGAACCTTGACACACTCCAGGAATGGGCAAACAAATGGTTGCTGGACTTCAATCCCAACGAGTGTAAGATACTGAAGATAAGAATGGGAGAAATGAGACCAAAAGGGGAAAGTAACTGCAGGAATCGAAAAGAGAGAGAATTGGCAGTGCATATAATTCCATCACTTGCACCAGAGGCACACAGGCAAACAGGGGTAACATCAGCAGCATATGGGACGCTGGAAAACATTTAAATATCGTTGATGAACCTAAGTCAGGACTCCTTCAGGGCAGTCTACACGACATATGATAGACCAGTATTGGAATATACAGCATCGGGATGCAATCCGCGCCTTGTGAAGCATAAAATGATAATTGAAAAAGTACAGAGGTTTGCAACAAGATCACCTACTTCCTACATGCCTACTTCCCAAGTGACGCCTTATAGTCCCACAGGATGCTACAACCAGCAAAGCTTTTGACAGTCAACTTCATCAGCACAGTGGAAGCCGTAATGATATCAACATAAACACCTCAACGATAACAAACATATCCAAGCAATATTAGTTCCGGCCATCTAAAGTTCCAAGATCCTCCTCTTCCTCCTGAACGAAGTCCCTGGCCCGTACGGAACAATATATCAAATTCCAGGATGTCTTTACAGCGGAAACAATAACAGCAGGAAGAGGGTCGTCGTTCTCATTAAACAAAATCACCATTTCTGTACCATCTTGATCGACGGCAGCCCCATCTTAGATGAAATAATCCAACGAACTACCGCTAGCTAATCACCTCCCTGGAAACACAAACCGAAACTGTCTCTATTTTCCGCTTGTTACAACTTGTAATCAAGTTGTTACATCTTGGCTTAACGTGTTTATGACGTATTAGAACGTTGTTACAACTTGCTATATTGGTTGTTATAACGAGTTAGGAGGTGTTAAAACTTGTTCGAACGTTGTACCAACGTCGTAGTTTCGGTGTGTTGTTTGGCGGGCTTCCACTCCCTATGCACCCTCCATCCCACTAAACGCAGTACTGAGAAGGACTCTTTCTCTACTGTAGAAGCGGATCTTAATGGCCGCCAGACTGTAGTCTTCACCAGCAAGACCGGCCCGGGGAAGAGGTACAGGCAGATCTTCAGCGTCGTCAGTTTCAGGCACCGCGTCTTACACGAACGGGGTGAGAATAGCTTGAGCTACCTCATCCCTTTGTGTGTATTTTACCTCAATAAACTTATTTCAATTTCAATTTCGTCTTCCAAGGGCCGACATGAAGACATTTGTAGCGGCCGAGCAATAGAAGGGATAATAGAATAGAAGACGCAATAGAAGGGACATTGTACATTGTCCATGTAAGGGACATTGTACATATTTTTACTCTACAATGGCAATAGAAGTGACATTGCCATTGTACTGACGCAACCCATTCGCTCACCTAATTCGTCACATTTGCT
Organism: Procambarus clarkii; assembly: GCF_020424385.1. Classification (NCBI taxonomy): domain Eukaryota; kingdom Metazoa; phylum Arthropoda; class Malacostraca; order Decapoda; family Cambaridae; genus Procambarus; species Procambarus clarkii. The sequence goes on along the minus strand of NC_059600.1, from coordinate 11,220,564 downwards.
ACGAATTCGACCAATCCGTAAGAAATACAATGTATAAGTCAAAATTAAAGGAGCGTAATATTGAAGTTTCAAGCTTTCATAGGTTAGGTACGTTTCTTCTGTTCGCATTTTCTGGTTAGGAAAATCATTTCAATTTTTTTACGGAGTGGCTGAGAGCGAGATGCACCAGCGTCCAGAGACCCTGATGGCTTGTACCAATGTCGAGTGACCTCGGGGGAGCATGTTGAATATGACCGCACAGATCACTAGTCATTCATTTACAAATAGCTGCTTAATTTCCAGTTGACAACTATCCCCAAACCTAAGGACCTCTGAACAAATCCACAAGGGCCGTGACGAGGATTCGAACCTACGTCCGAGAGCATCCCACACGCTGCCTTAATCGACTGAGCTACGACATGGTCAAAAAGAGTTGAAACCGAGGTTCTACTGAACTTACTGGATCCTGCAGCCTCTCCGAGATACAAACCAGGGTTTTACACAACTCCCCCCATGCACTCGAGCTATGTTAATAGGCCGTTCTCCCTCTTCGCCCTTACTTCTAAGGACCTCTGTATTATACACCATTATTAGTGCTCCGAGAGATCCCTGCACAATTGTTACTGTATCCCCTCCCCCCCGTCCGTACGACAAAAAAACAAAAACACTAACATCCTTTTATACGGGAAGTAATGTTTTTGTCGTAGTTTACAGGCCATTTTTGTATTAATTTCCTCTTTTTTTTTTGTTTACAATGAGTGTTGGGCGTAATTATTAGTTGGATTTCTGGCAATAAACGGACATGGGGCGCTGCTGCTAATATCTGGCTTAATTATATTATAGAACAGTATGGAGTCGAGGCTAAACTGTTGATTATAATGGTGAGTGGAGCACAGCCGGCCCTCTGGCTGTTGTTTGACCGGCGCTAAACTGCTGGACAACGTCGATTCATTTGAGGTTAAAAGAGCGTGCTTCGGAGTTGATGATGCTGATATATGCTGATTTATGCAGATACAAGGCTGATTCATGCTGATCCAAGGCTGATTCATGCTGATCCAAGGCTGATTCATGCTGATCCAAGGTTGATTCATGCTCATTCAAGGCTGATTCATGCTGATCCAAGGCTGATTCATGCTGATCCAAGGCTGATTCATGCTCATTCAAGGCTGATTCATGCTGATCCAAGGCTGATTCATGCTGATCCAAGGCTGATTCATGCTGATCCAAGGCTGATTCATGCTGATCCAAGGCTGATTCATGCTGATTCAAGGTTGATTCATGCTCATTCAAGGCTGATTCATGCTGATCCAAGGCTGATTCATGCTGATCCAAGGCTGATTCATGCTGATCCAAGGCTGATTCATGCTGATTCAAGGTTGATTCATGCTCATTCAAGGCTGATTCATGCTGATCCAAGGCTGATTCATGCTGATCCAAGGCTGATTCATGCTCATTCAAGGCTGATTCATGCTGATCCAAGGCTGATTCATGCTGATCCAAGGCTGATTCATGCTCATCCAAGGCTGATCCAGGCTGACGGGACTGTCCTATGCTCACGGGACTGTCCCATGCTCACGGGACTGTCCCATGCTCACGGGACTGTCCCATGCTGACGAAACTGTCCTATGCTCACGGGACTGTCCCATGCTCACGGGACTGTCCCATGCTCACGGGACTGTCCCATGCTCACGGGACTGTCCCATGCTCACGGGACTGTCCCATGCTGACTGGATTGACCCATGGTGGCATGTCGACGACACTGACACATGCTGACCATGCTGACAACATCATAAATTATATTTTTAACAGTGGCAGTTTTCAGAACCAATTTGATTTACAATTTTATCAGTAGTGTAAATGATTTGATGATTATTTTAATAACAATCTTATAATCGTTGTTGGAAACTCGTAAACAGTTGAATTATTGTCGCTATATAACTAACTAATTTTCAGATTTCTCTCTCTCTCTCTCTCTCTCTCTCTCTCTCTCTCTCTCTCTCTCTCTCTCTCTCTCTCTCTCTCTCTCTCTCTCTCTCTCTCTCTCTCTCTCTCTCTCTCCCACACTCGGTCCAACACTGCAAAATGCAATTAAACTCATATTATTGAATACAAGAGTTAAGGGGGTTGTGTTATTTACACTGAAACAAGCAGTTCGTACTCCCCCAGAGGCTGGTACTTGAACTCGATTGGTTGTTAGTCTTTATTTAGCACGCCTATAGGAGCTGAACTATGCACTGATAGTTTACATCAACTCAGTAACTATTCACTTCCAATCCGTCCTCTCATCTAATCCGTTTTTTTTTCTTACGGAATCGACCAATCCAGCGAAGAGGCCACGTATTGGTAAGAGTTGAAGCACCGTATGTTGACGCTGTCTTTGCCTCGTATCAAGAGGTTATTGCTTGGGCTCGAATGTTTGTGCTTAGGCACAGCAGTTACATTTTTTACGGAGCTGAAAATTGCGCAAAACGGACTGCTAACACAGGTGAGGCGGCTGTCTAACACACATGTGACGGCTGTCTAACACACATGTGACGGCTGTCTAACACATGTGTCGGCTGTCTTAACACACCTGTGACGGCTGTCTAACACACCTGTGACGGCTGTCTAACACACCTGTGACGGCTGTCTAACACACCTGTGACGGCTGTCTAACACATCTGTCTAACCACACCTGTGACGGCTGTCTAACATTGCCACAATAAGATGGCATAAACTGTCATATATCACCTAATACTCCACAAATTTTTTTACTCATCTGACCGATGCCAAAAGGCTTCGTTTTAGCACAAATTAAGACACCGTAAATTTGACGTTTCCATGCATCGCCTTCGATAGGGTTAGGTGGGTTGCTTGGGTTCGTATGTTTCTGGTTAGGCAAACAGTTGCGTTTTTTTACGGAGTGGCGAATTGAGAGAATGTGCTGGTGGTGGAGTTCCCAGTGAGTGGACATGACCACGGCCTTGGTAGTATATGCTGTGGATATATAGTGTTGGTGAACATTATTTAAGTTCACAACAGAGCTGTTCAGTGTTCATCATTGTATACATATACGAAAGAACGTTTCCTTTTCGAGGTCAAAGTTCCCATGAGTGGTCAAAGTTTCCATGAGCGGTCAAAGTTCCCCATGAGTGGTCAAAGTTTCCATGAGTGGTCAAAGTTCCCATATGTGGTCAAAGTTCCCATATGTGGTCAAAGTTCCCATGAGTGGTTAAAGTTCCCATATGTGGTCAAAGTTTCCATGAGTGGTCAAAGTTCCCATGAGTGGTTAAAGTTCCCATATGTGGTCAAAGTTTCCATGGGTGGTCAAAGTTCCCGTGAGAGGTGAAAGTTCCCGTGAGAGGTCAAAGTTCCCATGAGTGGTCAAAGTTTCCCATGAGTGGTCAAAGTTCCCATAAGTGGTCAAAGTTCCCATGAGTGGTCAAAGTTCCCATGAGTGGTCAAAGTTCCCATGAGTGGTCAAAGTTCCCATGAGTGGTCAAAGTTCCCATGAGTGGTCAAAGTTCCCATGAGTGGTCAAAGTTCCCATGAGTGGTCAAAGTTCCCGTGAGAGGTCAAAGTTCCCGTGAGAGGTCAAAGTTCCCATGAGAGGTCAAAGTTCCCATATGTGGTCAGAGTTCCCATGAGTGGTCAAAGTTCCCATGAGTGGTCAAAGTTCCCATGAGTGGTCAAAGTTCCCATGAGTGGTCAAAGTTCCCATGAGTGGTCAAAGTTCCCATGAGTGGTCAAAGTTCCCATATGTGGTCAAAGTTCCCCATGAGTGGTCAAAGTTCCCGCGAGAGGTCAGAGTTCCAATAGAAGGTCAAAGCTCTCTTGATACGGTCATAATTCCCAAGAGAAGATAATGTTCGCGTGAGACAGGTCACAGCTCCAATGCAAGGTCCAAATCCTTCATTATTCATTAACTTTATTTTAAAAACATTCAAGTTAGTTAAGTAAGAACATACATCCTGCAAAAACCAGCTGTAAGAATCTCAATATTTTAGGTCTCGCGAAGAGCTATTAAATTAACTTGTAGAGTCTTGGGGAATTTATTTTGAAAAGTTTTTGACGGAAATTGAGAGAGAACTTGCAGAGATAATTGAAGTCATAATGTGAACAACAATTGAGTGGACATTGCAAGAAAGGTCAGAGTTCACGTAAAGGATCAAAGGTCGCTTTAAACGGATTATAAGATTACTTTTGAGGGTTGTTTATTTACAGTCAAGGTTATAAAAGCCTTCGTGACTAAGCGACTAAGCTGTGTATCGTAAGTGGTCTCACGCCACGAGAAAGTGGCGCCAAGGACTTGGTAGAAATATAGTGCGTGTTACGATTTACAAGTTACATATGCATTTTAATAACAATCAATGATAAAGGTGTCAAAATCTGTGACTGGAAGAAACTGTCAATTGGCAAAAAAAAAAACAGAATTAAATTAAAATTTTCGAAAACTTGACTGGCACAGTTTTGAGAACAGTAAAACCTTCCCCGGAGTAAATTACACTGTAAGCCAATGTCGCTCTAATTAAATGTTACATTATTAAATGTTACATTCACTGCTTAACGCTATTGTTTAAACTAAAGGGTGAACAATTTCTCTTACACTTCAGAATTATATTGTTCAATATCTGTACCTAAGGTCAGAGGTCATGGTGCCAGAGCCATGAGAGGAGACAAATCAAAGGTTAGACATGAGTAGCAGCACTTGTCATATTAGGTCAGAGAGGTCAAAGGTTAGACTACGATAGGACGACCTTTCACCAATATCAAGGTTGATTACCGGAGTTGGACCCGGACTCACTAAGCAGTTACGCAAGCACTTACGAACGTGTACATCTTTTCTCAATCTTTGGCGGCTTTGTTTACAATGATTAAACAGTTAATGAGCTCCGAAGCACCAGGAGGCTGTTTATAACAATATCAACAGTTGATTAGGAAGTTTTTATGCTTGTAAATTGTTTAATAAATGTAACCCAAGCCGTCAAAGATTGAGGAAAGATGTATACGTTGACCAGACCACACACTAGAAGGTGAAGGGCCGACGATGTTTCGGTCCGTCCTGGACCATTCTCAAGACAATCGACTTGAGAATGGTCCAGGACGGACCGAAACGTCGTCGTCCCTTCACCTTCTAATGTGTTGTCTGGTCTGGTCAACATTCTTCAGCCACGTTATTGTGACTCCTCGCCTGTAAAAGATGTACACGGTCGTAAGTACTTGCGAAACTGCTATATGAATTCGGGTCCTGCTGGTACAGAAGTCAGATTACAACATCTCCACACAACGCTGCCAGGACGAGAGCATAGTTACGACAGACCATCTGTGTTCCACCGGACTCATTGCCTTCTGAGCATCGCCAAACAGCCAGTGTGTCCACTCCGGACCTCGGAGCACCAGTGGGAGCCGAGGTGCGCGGTGCCATGTTTGAAACAAACGAACCTCTTCCGGCACTCACTTGCAGCCCCACTGACCATTTACCCTGTGCGAACGGTTCAACCGTTGCAGTATATGTAGGTATATGTAGAAGGCCGCTGTATAGGTCTGTTGGCACCGTAGAAATGCATTGGGGCACGGCTGCAGGAAAGTATGAAGAAGGGGCTGCATTTTGTATGCAGACTGGACTACACCAAGTGTGTTTGGCTGCTCCTGCTGCTGCCATGTTTGGTGGACGGCTGCAGTTGCATATGCAATGTGTGGGAGGCTGCTGCAGGTATGTGAAATGAGAGGCTGTTTGCTGAAGTGATGGGCTGTTTACTGGAATAAAAAGGGGCTGTTTACTGGAGGGGCTGTGTACTGAAGTAATGGGCTGTTTACTGCAGTGAGAGGGGGCTGTTTACTGCAGTGAGAAGGTGCTGCTTACTGCAGTGAAAGGGGGCTGTTTACTGAATTGATAGACTGTTTACTACACTGAGAGGGGGGGCTGTTTACTGAAGTGAGGGCAATTTACTAAAGTGAGAAGCTGTTTACTGAATTGAGGATTTGTTTACCAATTGAAGTGATGGGCTGTTTACTGAAGTGAATGGGCTGAAGTGAAGTGAAGTGAGTTTACTGGGGAGGGATCTTTATTAAACGGAGGAGCTGTTTCCTGAAATGAGAGGCTATTTACTGAGAAACCAATTGAGGTTTTCTAAGTTTCTCGTTGGCTGTTGTATATATACAGTTCGCTGAACCTCGTCATATTCAGACTAGACCTGTCTAATGGCCAGTTCGGTTTATCAAAGGTTTTAAGGATCTTTCCAGATCGTTTGATACATGAAGTTCGAATTAGAAATATATATTATATTTTGAGTTGTTTGATTAGTAAAACCTTTACTAGTTTTACTGTTATTACTTCTATTACTTTACGACTACTGTTGCTGACATGCCCAACCAATTGGGCTGGACGGTAGAGCGACGATCTCGCTTCCTGCGGGTCGGCGTTCCATACCCGACCGTCCATAAGGGGTTTGGCACCATTCCTTCCCCTTCCCACCCCCTGTCCCATCCCAAATCACTATCCTGATTCCTTCCAAGCGCTATCTGGAGATAATGACTTGGCGTTTTCTCCTGATAGTTCCTTTATCTTCCTTCCCCTTCCTTTCCCAAATGTTGTTGTTATCACTCCAATAACTTATGATATTATTTCTGGAGTCTTATTAATCTTTCTAGTTATTAACACAACTACAGCAACCTCTTAAACTCCTACGATTTCTTCTACTACTACTACTAATACTGCCGCTGCTACTATATGTCAATGCTAATTAGCTCATTTAACGCTATATCAAATTCGTAGTAAGCGCAGTGTGTCATGCTGAGTCTGAGGTCATGGCTGGACAAGCTGAGTTGTATTAGCAACTACAAAACACTTAGTTTCGTGTGAACATTAAAATGAATGTGGTATTGCATGTCCGAAGCTTGCATAGCGATAGTCTATATACACAGAAATCACAATAGGGCGATGCATCACGCATCACGTGATGTCTGGGATGATCTCGGACGTAGGTTCGAATCCTCGTCACGGCCCTTGTGGATTTGTTCGTTTGTTGATATTCTGTATATTATAATAATGGTTCCCATGTAACATTTGTTCAACAGTAAGCTTAAATAATCCTTCAAGGGTTAGAGCCTAGATTTGAGAGGAAGGTGGGAGAGGTGAGGGGAATCGCAGGTGATTAATGGAGCAGTGTGCTAGTGGTGTGTAGGTGGTTAATGGAGTAGTGTGCTAGTGGTGTGCAGGTGGTTAATGGGGCAGTGTGCAGGTGGGTAATGGGGCAGTGCGCAGGTGGGTAATGGGGCAGTGTGCTAGTGGTGTGCAGGTGAGTAATGGAGCAGTGTGCTAGTGGTGTGCAGGTGGGATGAACTAAAGGTGAAATAGATTTTGTTAACTCTATACAAGAGTTTCAGGTGTAAGTGCGTTAAGAAAATGGAGGACGAAAGTTATTGAATCGGAGAAAAAACTGAAAGCTGGAGCCTCACAGCTGAAGTTCAGACACACACACACACACACACACACACACACCACACACACACACACACACACACACACACACACACACACACACACACACACACACAGGACCGTCCGTAATGCCGCATATTTCGCCAATGGTTTGTGACTTAATGATCCGAGGGGCCCACCAACGCTGTTGGCCCCGCGGGCTTTGATATTTCAATTGATTTACCGCGGTAATTGATGTGTATGCCTTCCACGCCTGTGAGTTTAGGTGGATGATCTGACTGCGTGTGTGTGTGGGTATTCATCTAGTTGTGCTTGCGGGGGTTGAGCTCTGCTCTTTCGGCCCGCCTCTCAACTGTCAATCAACTGTTTCTACTACTACTATTTTTCTCCCCACACCACACACACACACACACACACCCCAGGAAGCAGCCCGTGACAGCTGACTAACTCCCAGGTTAGGCTCAGGAATCTGTACACCAGTTGATTGACAGTTGAGAGGCGGGACCAAAGAGACAAAGCTCAACCCCCCGCAAGCACAAATAGATGAGTACAAATAGGTGAGTACACACACACACACACACACACACACACACACACACACACACACACACACACACACACACACACACACACACACACATACATACATACACACACACACACCAGGATACAGGCCGTAGCAACTACCTAACACCCAGATACATATTTACTGTTAGGTGGACAGGGACAACTGGTGAAAGAAACTCTACCTATTTGTTTCTACCTCGACCGGGCATCGAACCCGGGCCGTAAGGACTACGACCCCAGAGCTCCGTCCGCTCGGCTGTGTACTCACCTAATTGTTCTCATCTGTTTGTGTCTGCAGGATCGAGTCTTAGCTCTTGGACCACGCCTTTATCGCCGTTGGTTGTTGAAAGCAAAGACTTCTCTCTTATATCCGTATCAAATCTCCTTATAAAATCATGAATGACATTTGTGTGTGTACACACACATACAAAATTGTGTGTACACTCAATTTTGTACACACAAAATTGCGTGTACACAACACACAAGGAAGAATAGTTAACAAATGCAATGCATTAAGTAGTGACGTGGTGGAGGCAGACTCCATGCACAGGTTCAAATGTAGATATGATAGAGCCCAGTAGGCTCAGGAATCTGTACACCAGTTGATTGACAGTTGAGAGGCGGGACCAAAAGAGCCAAAGCTCAACCCCCGCAAGCACAACTAGGTGAGTACAACCATATACAAACTACACATGTGCATCTGTTTATTTAGAGTTCAGTTTGAAACCTATTTATATTTATTTTCCAATTGAGCACCCGCATTAATCTTACTTAAAGCACGGATCATTTATTTTATTTTTGACAACGTTTCCACGCACCAAATTTACAGATAGCGGGCGGGGGGGAGGGGAGGCGATTGGGTAGGAATGGATTAGGTAGGATAGGAAAAGGATTGAAAGGGGGGAGGGTGTGGGTGGGGGAGGGGGTGGATTAGGAAGGAAAGTTGGATTGAGAGAGGGAGGGAGGTGAGTTGGGTGGGGTATGCATGGATTGGGCAGGATAGAGGGATTGATAGGAGGGAGGTTGGTCGGTAGGAAGGGGGAGGGGTAAATAAAGGAGGGTAGGGGAGGGGAGGACATAATTGGAAACACAAATGAGTCACAGGGATGTCAGGGAGAATCTCAGAGTCGTTAGTAAGTGGAGCGGACTAGACGAGAAAGTTGTCAAAGCCAATTAGATAACAGCTTTATATGAAAATATGATAAGAAAAAGGAGTGAAAAGAGTCACTGTATTCAAGTAATGATGCACGAAAGGCGGGGCGTAATAGCCAGTGCTCGACCTAGCAAGCTCAACTAGGTGAGTACACCAACACCTATTCCCCTAGGTTGTCGCCCGCAGCAGCTGTCTAACTCCCAGGTACCTATTTACTTCTAGTTGAACAAAGGCATTGGATTATAGAGACGCTGCTCATTTGTTTCTGCCTCGTCCGGGAATTGAACCCGTGCCCTTTGGACTACGATTCCCGGGCGCTGTCCGCTCGGCCGCGAGGACAACAAATGAGTGCAACAGGTGGGTGACGGGGCGCCATTACTCAACCCCTTGGCGTGTCTTTATTGAGGGTGAAGTTATTCCTCATTGTGTGCTCCAGCAGGCTGAAGTTACTGCTCATGCTCCAGCAGGCTGAAGTTACTGCTCATGCTCCAGCAGGCTGAAGTTACTGCTCATGCTCCAGCAGGCTGAAGTTACTGCTCATGCTCCAGCAGGCTGAAGTTACTGCTCATGCTCCAGCAGGCTGAAGTTACTGCTCATGCTCCAGCAGGCTGAAGTTACTGCTCATGCTCCAGCAGGCTGAAGTTACTGCTCATGCTCCAGCAGCTGAAGTTACTGCTCATGCTCCAGCAGGGCTGAAGTTACTGCTCATGCTCCAGCAGGCTGAAGTTACTGCTCATGCTCCAGCAGGCTGAAGTTACTGCTCATGCTCCAGCAGTTGAAATTACTGCTCATGCTCCAGCAGGCTGAAGTTACTGCTCATGCTCCAGCAGGCTGAAGTTACTGCTCATGCTCCAGCAGGCTGAAGTTACTGCTCATGCTCCAGCAGCTGAAGTTACTGCTCATGCTCCAGCATGTTGAAGTTACTACTCATGCTCCAGCAGGCTGAAGTTACTGCTCATGCTCCAGCAGGCTGAAGTTACTGCTCATGCTCCAGCAGGCTGAAGTTACTACTCATGCTCCAGCAGGCTGAAGTTACTGCTCATGCTCCAGCAGGCTGAAGTTACTGCTCATGCTCCAGCAGGCTGAAGTTACTGCTCATGCTCCAGCAGGCTGAAGTTACTGCTCATGCTCCAGCAGGCTGAAGTTACTGCTCATGCTCCAGCAGGCTGAAGTTACTGCTCATGCTCCAGCAGGCTGAAGTTACTGCTCATGCTCCAGCAGGCTGAAGTTACTGCTCATGCTCCAGCAGGCTGAAGTTACTGCTCATGCTCCAGCAGCTGAAGTTACTGCTCATGCTCCAGCAGGCTGAAGTTACTGCTCATACTCCAGCAGGCTGAAGTTACTGCTCATGCTCCAGCAGGCTGAAGTTACTGCTCATGCTCCAGAAGGCTGAAGTTACTGCTCATGCTCCAGCAGGCTGAAGTTACTGCTCATGCTCCAGCAGGCTGAAGTTACTGCTCATACTCCAGCAGGCTGAAGTTACTGCTCATACTCCAGCTTATCTCTCAGTATCACCCAGCATTATTTCTCAGTATTCTCTAGCATTACATGGCCCAACCACTTGGACTGGACGGTGGAGCGACGGTCTCGCTTCCTGGAGGTCGGCGTTCAATCCCCGACCCTCCAATCCAAATCGATCCCCTGATTACGAGTTGAGAACGTAGACTACTGCGCCACAACACGAGGTGTTAAGTTTTTGTGCAATTCGTCTCAGAATTTCCAAGTTAATTATATCAAATCAACTAATTGTTATGCTTATTACATCAGTTTCGTTACGCACTTCACCTGTCTGCGCCACCTGTCTGCCTCACCTGTCTGTGTCACCTGTCTGCGCCACCTGTCTGCGTCACCTGTCTGCGCCACCTGTCTGCGTCACCTGTCTGCGCCACCTGTCTGTGTCACCTGTCTGCGCTACCTGTCTGCGCCACCTGTCTGCGCCACCTGTCTGTGTCACCTGTCTGCGCCACCTGTCTGTGTCACCTGTCTGCGCTACCTGTCTGCGTCACCTGTCTGCCTCACCTGTCTGCGCCACCTGTCTGCGCCACCTGTCTGCGTCACCTGTCTGCGCCACCTGTCTGCGTCACCTGTCTGCGTCACCTGTCTGCGTCACCTGTCTGCGTTACCTGTCTGCGTTATGACAGGAAACTTGCGAGCTGTAGGGAGCTCCTTGAGTAGTGTTAGATTACAGTCTGCTCCAAGTTACTGCTCGGTGTTGTATGGGTCTGCAGCCTGGGTATACACCCGTGTATTACCTGTGTATTACTGGGAAATACTTCCGTATTTGTCGAAGTTAACCAAGAGGGACAAGCTTTAATCATATTAAATGTTTTGATGTGATTGGGAGACATATTATGACAACTTAATGCATAATCTAGTATCGGCTATTAACAATTCGTCGTCAGACAGGGGAGGTTATCTTGAGATGATTTCGGGGGCTTAGCGTCCCTGCGGCCCGGTCCTCGACCAGGCCTCCTTTTTGTTATACATCCCTAGGAATCAAGTCATAGCAGCTGTCTAACTCCCAGGTACCTATTTACTGCTAGGTGAACAGCGGCATCAGAGTGAAAGGAACTCTGTCAATTTGTTTCCCCCTCGCCGGGGATCGAACCCGGAACATTAGGATTACGAATCCCGAGCGATATCCACTCAGCCGTCAGGTCCCTCGGGGGAAAGGAGGAAGAGGACTGTCAACTTAACCCCAGCCAACCTGAAGCGTCGAACAGTTCGTCTCTTCACGTAATACATCCCATTTTTAACGGAATAAATCAATCACCATGTTATTGATGTTTTCCTATTCCTCGGTCCCGATAAGTTAGAGGGTTAGGGGGGTTGCTTGGGTTCTTAAATTTTAGGTCAGGCGAAACAGTTGCATTTTTTACGGATTAGGAAATACGTCTGTATCAGCGTTAAAATATTATGAGTCTCAGTGTTACAGAGCGCGGGTATTTATGTATAATATGCATACATGTATTTTGGCAGTATTGACGTATGTTAGTGTCATATAGGCCAGTCGGGGTTCGGGCCCCTAGTGCCACACCTTTAGAAATATCGACATCTGAAGCGATCCCTCTGCAATTTGCATGAGGGGGGAGAAGTGGATGAAAGCAGAAGGGTGAGATTGAGTATTGAGTGAGAGAGAGAGAGAGAGAGAGAGAGAGAGAGAGAGAGAGCGAGAGAGAGAGCGAGAGAGAGAGCGAGAGAGAGAGCGAGAGAG
>NC_059600.1:11086878-11208131 GCF_020424385.1 Procambarus clarkii | reverse complement strand
CACCCTCAGGCAAGCACACACACTCGCTCCAGGGACTCCACCACTCAAAAAGAACAAAGGCCGCCCAAATATTGCAAACAAAAACATGGCGTCAGTGATGACAAAACACAGTAGACTTTTGTTTTCCTCAATACTAAAAACCTCTAAAGAAAACAAGAGATAAAATTTGATAAAAACTTTGAAGAGCAAGAAAGGAGGAGGAGATAACAAGTGCCAAAAAAGAGTAAAGCCGAGAATGACAGCCATGAACATCTTAAGTAAAGTTTAGAACGAGAATCAAAATAAAACCAATAATAATACTATTTGAGAGAACATAAGACAAAGATACAAGTAAAGATGGAAGGGAATGAGAGAGGAAAATGAGCGAAAATAATATGAAAAGTTAGGAAGAAAGGAACCTGGAGAACATGTAGGAAGGTGATAGAGCGGAAGAAGGGGAACTGGAGGAGGAATACGAAGAAGATGGAAGGAGGAAAACGAGCTAAGAGGAGCAGCAGGAAGAGGTCGCCAAGGGTAAGAATTGTATTTAGACGATTTATTAAACGGAGGAGAAGCAAGGGTGCTAAGGTGAGGGAAAGGGGCAGTGTGAGAGTGTAAGGGGGCACGGTGAGAGTGTAAGGGGGCACGGTGAGAGTGTAAGGGGGCACGGTGAGAGTGTAAGGGGGCACGGTGAGAGTGTAAGGGGGCACGGTGAGAGTGTAAGGGGGCACGGTGAGAGTGTAAGGGGCACGGTGAGAGTGTAAGGGGGCACGGTGAGAGTGGAAGGGGCACGGTGAGAGTGAAAGGGGGCACGGTGAGAGTGGAAGGGGGCACGGTGAGAGTGGAAGGGGGCATGGTGAGAGTGGAAGGGGGCACGGTGAGAGTGGAAGGGGCACGGTGAGAGTGGAAAGGGGCACGGTGAGAGTGGAAGGGGGCACGGTGAGAGTGTAAGGGGGCACGGTGAGAGTGTAAGGGGGCACGGTGAGAGTGGAAGGGGGCACGGTGAGAGTGTAAGGGGGCACGGTGAGAGTGTAAGGGGGCACGGTGAGAGTGTAAGGGGGCACGGTGAGAGTGGAAGGGGGGCACGGTGAGAGTGGAAGGGGGCACGGTGAGAGTGGAAGGGGCACGGTGAGAGTGGAAGGGGGCACGGTGAGAGTGGAAGGGGCACGGTGAGAGTGGAAGGGGCACGGTGAGAGTGGAAGGGGGCACGGTGAGAGGGGAAGGGGGGCACGGTGAGAGGGGAAGGGGGGCACGGTGAGAGGGGAAGGGGGGCACGGTGAGAGGGGAAGGGGGGCACGGTAAGAGGGGAAGGGGGGCACGGTGAGAGGGGAAGGGGGGCACGGTGAGAGTGGAAGGGGCCACTGTGAGAGTGGAAGGGGCCACTGTGAGAGTGGAAGGGCCACTGTGAGAGTGGAAGGGGCCACGGTGAGAGTGGAAGGGGCCACGGTGAGAGTGGAAGGGGCCACGGTGAGAGTGGAAGGGGCCACGGTGAGAGTGGAAGGGGCCACGGTGAGAGTGGAAGGGGCCACGGTGAGAGGGGAAGGGGCCACGGTGAGAGGGGAAGGGGCCACGGTGAGAGTGGAAGGGGCCACGGTGAGAGTGGAAGGGGCCACGGTGAGAGGGGAAGGGCCACGGTGAGAGGGGAAGGGGGCACTGTGAGAGGGAAAGGGGACAGTGTGAGAGGGGAAGGGGACAGTGTGAGAGGGGAAGGGACCACGGTGAGAGGGGAAGGGGCACTGTGAGAGTGGAAGGAGGGGGCAGTGTGAGAGTGGAAGGGGGGGCACTGTGAGAGGGGAAGGGGGGCAGTGTGAGAGGGGAAGGGGGCACTGTGAGAGGGGAAGGGGACAGTGTGAGAGGGGAAGGGACCACGGTGAGAGGGGAAGGGGGCAGTGTGAGAGGGGATAAAGGAAAAACTCCCTCCCGGTAGTGAGAGGGGCACCAGGCCGCTGGTGCAGATGAAACAGCGCAAAAAATTCTGATGGAGTCGTATGAAACGCTGGAAAAAGTGCACGACATGCAATATGTGTGTGTGTGTGTGTAGGCTGGCTGGCTGGCAGGCTGGCCTGCTGACAGGCTGGCTGACTGGCTGGCTGGCTGGCTGGCAGGCTGGCAGGCTGGCAGGCTGGCTGGCCTGCTGACAGGCTGGCCTGCTGACAGGCTGGCCTGCTGACAGGCTGGCCTGCTGACAGGCTGGCCTGCTGACAGGCTGGCAGGCTGGCAGGCTGGCCTGCTGGCTGGCTGGCTGGCTGGCTGGCAGGCTGGCAGGCTGGCAGGCTGGCAGGCTGGCTGGCCTGCTGGCTGGCTGGCTGGCAGGCTGGCTGGCTGGCTGGCAGGCTGGCTGGCATGCTGGCTGGCTGGCTGGCTGGCTGGCTGGCTGGCTGGCTGGCTGGCTGGCTGGCTGGCTGGCTGGCTGGCTGGCTGGCATGCTGGCTGGCTGGCTGGCATGCGGCTGGCTGGCTGGCATGCTGGCTGGCTGACAGGCTGGCTGGCCTGCTGGCTGGCTGGCATACAGTTGCAGGTGTGGAATACGAACACAGGCGCAACATTACAAGTGTACCATTCAAGCACATGTAGTGAAATAACAGGACTAAAAGATACAAGAAAACTAGTTGTGCGAGATGCTTAACACAACAGTCTTACCGTACCTTACAGGCACGTGCGAGATGCTTACCACAACAGTCTTACCGTACCTTACAGGCACGTGCTAGATGCTTACCACAACAGTCCAGCAGTAACATAAAAGCTCCTCCGCCCGTCTATTAATTCTCTGTTTCTTGTATTATTCTGTCATTTCCATATCTCCCTCTATGCCATCCACTGTCTTCTCATCGCCTGGGATCTGTTCGCCGCTTCTCTCCCTCTCTCTCCCTCTCTCTCTCCCTCTCTCTCTCCCTCTCTCTCCCTCTCTCTCTCCCCCTCTCTCTCTCCCTCTCTCTCTCTTCTACTTCATATATAGCGGTCATTCTTCACTATTCCTCCGATCTTCATTCTTTTTTCATTTTCAATTCTGCTATCTCCTCATCCATCAGACTCCCCCGTGCTCAGCACCTTGATGACACTCTCAGGTCGCCTCTTTAATTCCTAATTCTTTTCTTCTGATATGCATTATCTCCTCTATCTTGTTCCCCGTGTTTTGCCTCATTTATCTCTCATTCATCTCTTCCATTCCCTTCCCTCCCCTCTCCTTGACCGTCAAGCCCTTCTCTCCTCCCTCATTGCTCTTGTTTCATCTTCGTCTCTAATCAACGTATGTTTTCTGGCTTCCTCCTCTTCCCTCTTATCGTTCCTCCCCTTCTCCTGCCTTCCGTAATGAAGCTGAGTAAAGTTATAGACGTGATCAGAATGGAGAGTTAGGGGTCTTCTACCTCTGAGAGTTAGGGGTCTTCTACCTTTTGAGAGTTAGGGGTCTTCTACCTCTGAGAGTTAGGGGTCTTCTACCTTTTGAGAGTTAGGGGTCTTCTACCTTTTGAGAGTTAGGGGTCTTCTACCTCTGAGAGAGTTAGGGTCGTCTACCTCTGAGAGAGTTAGGGGTCTTCTACCTTTTGAGAGAGTTAGGGGTCTAATACCTTTTGAGAGAGTTAGGGGTCTAATACCTTTTGAGAGAGTTAGGGTCTTCTACCTTTTGAGAGATTAAGGGGTCTTCTACCTTTTGAGAGAGTTTAGGGTCTTCTACCTTTTGAGAGAGTTAGGGGTCTTCTACCTTTTGAGAGAGTTAGGGGTCTTCTACCTTTTGAGAGAGTTAGGGGTCTAATACCTTTTGAGAGAGTTAGGGGTCTAATACCTTTTGAGAGAGTTAGGGGTCTAATACCTTTTGAGAGAGTTAGGGGTCTAATACCTTTTGAGAGAGTTAGGGGTCTAATACCTTTTGAGAGAGTTAGGGGTCTTCTACCTCTGAGAGTGTTAGGGGGGTCTTCGACCTCTGAGGGAGTTGGGGGGGTCTTCGACCTCTGAGAGAGTTGGGGGGGGTCTTCGACCTCTGAGGGAGAGTTGGGGGGGTCTTCGACCTCTGAGGGAAAGTTGGGGGGGGTCGTCGACCTCTGAGGGAAAGTTGGGGGGTCTTCGACCTCTGAGGGAGAGTTGGGGGGGTCTTCGACCTCTGAGGGAGAGTTTGGGGGGGTCTCCGACCTCTGAGGGAGAGTTTGGGGGGTCTCCGACCTCTGAGGGAGAGTTTGGGGGGGTCTCCGACCCCTGAGGGAGAGTTGGGGGGGGGTCTTCGACCCCTGAGGGAGAGTTAGGGGGGGGGTCTTCGACCTCTGAGGGAGAGTTGGGGGGGGGTCTTCGACCTCTGAGGGAGAGTTGGGGGGGGGGGGGGTCTTCGACCTCTGAGGGAGAGTTGGGGGGGGTCTTCGACCTCTGAGGGAGAGTTAGGGCACCCGGGCACCGCTTGTTGCCTCATCCAAAATATAAAATTAAAATAACGAGAACACTGTTTTGTGGATAAAATCACAACCTAATTAAACCACAAAACTTTAGACATTTCCAAATCATCCGAATTTTAAATGGACAGATCAAGGGTTGGCCTCAATGATAGTCACTCTGAACACGCATGAATCTGAGTTATAAACTCTTTAATTGTCCCTCAAAGGTAAGGTGATATCAGGAGAGAGCAGTAAGCCATTACGATTCTATGGTACTTGGAAGGAATGTGAGGATAAGGATTTGGGATGGGACGAAGGAAGGGAAGAGTACCCAACCATTTGGACGGTCGGGGGATTGAACGCCGACAGGCAAAAGTCGAGACCTTCTCTCTACCGTCCAGTTTAAGTCCTCAAAGTGGGCCATTTTACTCAGAATTCATGTTGAAATCAATGGTAAATATACATTTGTTTTGCCATATCTCTGTTCAAAAAGAAATCGAGCTAGCGTTAGTGTGCTGTTGGTCCATCAAACCCTGTTTTTTGTACAAATGTTCATGTAAAGAATGTACTGATAATTACCATAATATACTGATGGCGACTCGATTTGGATAAGACATCTGTATTTCTACCATCGTGATATATAAGAACTTTTATAGTCTTGTGTTTCTTGCTCATAGTAAAAGAGACAGAGTTCTTGAATTACACTTGGCAAGCAGAGAGCAGTCAAGGTGTTTGTACACAGACCTTAAAATAATATTTTTGTCCCGTTAAAAGATGCAAAGCCCCTCTGGCTTGGGCTCTGTTTCACTTGTGTTTAGGACCAGAGCGTTCTCTCTCTCTCTCTCTCTCTCTCTCTGTCTCTCTCTGTCTCTCTCTCTCTCTCTCTCTCTCTCTCTCTCTCTCTCTCTCTCTCTCTCTCTCTCTCTCTCTCTCTCTCTCTCTCTCTCTCTCTCTCTCTCTCTCTCACATGAGAAAGAGGTGTAGTAGTCCGGAGTAGACAAGGGTGCTGGCCGCCCATCCTCATTAACATTGGACAAATACTCGTTAATGTAGCAGCCTCGACTCCATTTCTTCCCGTACTCATCCCCCCCAGCCTCAGGCCGTGTTCGTTTGAGCGGGGTCGGCTTCAAAGACACATGCTGTATTTTTAACGTAATGTGTAATGAAAAATAATATTTTTATATATAAATAATTTTAGATATTATATTTTTGCCTATCATTACGCCTAGGATACTTTAGGTTAGGATTGTTCGTTCTATTGAAGATTATTTATATATGAAAGGACGTTATCTTGGTTATCTTGAGATTATCTTGAGATGATTTCGGGGCTTAGCGTCCCCGCGGCCCGGTCCTCGACCAGGCTTCATTTTTGCTACACATCCCCAAAAAGCAACCCGTAGCAGCTGTCTAACTTCCTATTTACTGCTAGGTGAACAGACGCATCAGCGTGAAAGAAACTCTTCCCATTTGTTTCCGCCTCCACCGGGGATGAAACCCGGAACCTCATGACTACGAATCCCGAGCGCTGTCCACTCAGCTGTCAGGGCCCCCTATAGTGTCAGGCGCGTGAGGGAAGTGTTTATATGCGTCAAGAACACAAGAGGAGAGGGAAGCGCTGTTATTCGTAACCAGTTTAGAGTCCTGAGTAAAGTGTTGATCGTTCACAGACAGTGTGAGTTTGGCGGACGGATGAACGACCCTTTGGTCATGAGTTTATGAGGAGACAGGCAGGTATATGAAAGGGAAAAAACATTCTACTCCTGACTCATGACTAATTTCAATCGAACGTGGCTCATATATCATCTATCGAGGAATGCGTCTAAGGAAAGTGAGGTTGAGTGAGGGCCCACATGTCAAAACCAAACCTGTTCTCTGCTTCCTCATTACGGGCTCACCATACCCCGTGCTACATGAACATTTCGTTCTGAGTAGCTAAACCTAAACTAACAACAACAATGCGTCTAAGTGCCCAGCCCGTCCTCATAAACAATAGCTAAAGTCTGGTTAATTCAAATGCCACAACTATCTAACTGTTTATGAGTAAAACGTCACTTCTAAGCGACGCGTCAGAGCTCCCTGTCCAGCTTGCGTCTTGATCTTGAGGTTATCTTGAGATAATTTCGGGGCTTTAGGTTCCCCGCGGCCCGGTCCTCGACCAGGCCTCCACCCCCAGGAAGCAGCCCGTGACAGCTGACTAACACCCAGGTACCTATTTTACTGCTAGGTAAGAGGTATAGGGTGAAAGAAACTCTGCCCATTGTTTCTCGCCGGCGCCTGGGATCGAACCCAGGACCACAGGATCTCAAGTCCAGCGTGCTGTCCGCTCGGCCGACCGGCTCCCCTGACATGCTTGATGCCTGACATTCCTCAAAATAAATTCTTCCTACGCCGACATGCCGCGCTGTGATTGGCTCCCCCAAAGTCAATTGTGATTGGTCTACTTGAATTACCAAACTACAAGCCGGAGTGAGGTAAAGAAGGGAGGCGAGGCACTTACAGGGAAGGGGAGGGGGGGCGGAGACAATGGTCGGGGGAGTCAAGGGGTGAAGGGTGCCCCAAGGGATGGGGGAAGAGAGTGTACACTCCGTACACTAGTAGGCTACAGAGGGCGTCGGGTGGCAGGGAAGGCCAGATAGGGCGCCAGAGGCCGGCAGCTGGTCTGTCACCGCCTTCACCGCCTTCACCGCCTTCACCGCCTTCACCGCCTTCACCGCCTTCACCGCCTTCAGGTCCGTCACAATGTTAAGTGCGAACATGATCACAACGAGACAAAAACAAAACAAAAACACAAGGAAATGCAGGATCATACCCACGACAAGGGTCATGATAGCGACAACCACGACAGAGGGGCAAATGATAGCGATAAGCACGACAAGGGGGTGCCTGATAGCGACAAACACAAGGGGGGCATGATAGCGACAAGGCGGGCCTGATAGCGCAACCTCGACAAGGGGGCATATGATAGCCCGACAAACATGACAAGGGGGGCATATGATAGCAGTGACAAACACGACAAAGGGTACATATGATAGCGACAAGCACGACAAGGACTCCCAGCACCGCCACGAAGACTACTACCAGAGAGAGGAAGACTCTAGCGGAGCAATCAAGAGGGAGGGGGCGAAGAGCCCCCCGCGGGCAGGGCCAGGCTGGAGGAGGTGGTCTTTTCATGTCATCTCTGGCGTAATGGAGTACATCAACGAGGACCCCTCAATACCCTTTCTCTCTTTCTCTCTTACCGTTTCTCTCTCCCGTCTCTCTTTTAGCGGGTTCTCTTGTGTGATGTGTGTGTTTTGCTTCTCCCATCCCTCTCTCCCTCCCCCTCTCTCCCTCCCTCTCTCCCTCCCTCTCTCCCTCCCTTTCCTGCTACTCTCTCTAATTTCGTTCGCCCCCCCCCCTCCCACCACCACCTTTCACCCGTGCTACTTCACGCCCCCTCACCCCCTTCCCCCCTCCACGCACTCTCTAACACTTACTCCTGATCGCTTCATCTCCCTTTCTGTGCCCCTTTCAACGCGGTCGTTGACTTCACTGACGTCAGTCCCGAGGCTGTTGACTGGTGTTGACAACGCCCCGTGCAAGCTGACTGTTGTTGTCAGTATCCCGAGGGAGAGCACGTGACCCCTGATGGCTCCCGGAGAGGGGGGGGACGATTGTATTCTTCAGTGTTTTGTTTGTCTCTCTGTGTTGACCCCTGAGTCATGTTGGTGGTGTGTTGACCCCTGAGTCATGTTGGTGGTGTGTTGACCCATGAGTCATGTTGGTGGTGTGTTGACCCCTGAGTCATGTTGGTGGTGTGTTGACCCCTGAGTCATGGTGGTGGTGTGTTGACCCCTGAGTCATGTTGGTGGTGTGTTGACCCCTGAGTCATGTTGGTGGTGTGTTGACCCCTGAGTCATGGTGGTGGTGTGTTGACCCCTGAGTCATGTTGGTGGTGTGTTGACCCCTGAGTCATGTTGGTGGTGTGTTGACCCCTGAGTCATGGTGGTGGTGTGTTGACCCCTGAGTCATGCTGGTGGTGTGTTGACCCCTGAGTCATGCTGGTTGTGTGTTGACCCCTGAGTCATGGTGGTGGTGTGTTGACCCTGAGTCATGCTGGTGGTGTGTTGACCCCTGAGTCATGTTGGTGGTGTGTTGACCCCTGAGTCATGGTGGTGGTGTGTTGACCCCTGAGTCATGCTGGTGGTGTGTTGACCCCTGAGTCATGTTGGTGGTGTGTTGACCCCTGAGTCATGGTGGTGGTGTGTTGACCCCTGAGTCATGCTGGTGGTGTGTTGACCCCTGAGTCATGTTGGTGGTGTGTTGACCCCTGAGTCATGGTGGTGGTGTGTTGACCCCTGAGTCATGGTGGTGGTGTGTTGACCCCTGAGTCATGTTGGTGGTGTGTTGACCCCTGAGTCATGTTGGTGGTGTGTTGACCCCTGAGTCATGTTGGTGGTGTGTTGACCCCTGAGTCATGTTGGTGGTGTGTTGACCCCTGAGTCATGGTAGTGGTGTGTTGACCCCTGAGTCATGCTGGTGGTGTGTTGACCCCTGAGTCATGTTGGTGGTGTGTTGACCCCTGAGTCATGGTGGTGGTGTGTTGACCCCTGAGTCATGGTGGTGGTGTGTTGACCCCTGAGTCATGTTGGTGGTGTGTTGACCCCTGAGTCATGTTGGTGGTGTGTTGACCCCTGAGTCATGTTGGTGGTGTGTTGACCCCTGAGTCATGTTGGTGGTGTGTTGACCCCTGAGTCATGTTGGTGGTGTGTTGACCCCTGAGTCATGGTGGTGGTGTGTTGACCCCTGAGTCATGGTGGTGGTGTGTTGACCCCTGAGTCATGGTGGTGGTGTGTTGACCCCTGAGTCATGGTGGTGGTGTGTTGACCCCTGAGTCATGGTGGTGGTGTGTTGACCCCTGAGTCATGGTGGTGTGTTGACCCCTGAGTCATGGTGGTGGTGTGTTGACCCCTGAGTCATGCTGGTGGTGTGTTGACCCTGAGTCATGCTGGTGGTGTGTTGACCCCTGAGTCATGGTGGTGGTGTGTTGACCCCTGAGTCATGGTGGTGGTGTGTTGACCCTGAGTCATGCTGGTGGTGTGTTGACCCCTGAGTCATGTTGGTGGTGTGTTGACCCCTGAGTCATGGTGGTGGTGTGTTGACCCCTGAGTCATGGTGGTGGTGTGTTGACCCCTGAGTCATGTTGGTGGTGTGTTGACCCTGAGTCATGCTGGTGGTGTGTTGGCCCTGAGTCATGTTGATGGTGTGTTGACCCCTGAGTCATGCTGGTGGTGTGTTGACCCCTGAGTCATGTTGGTGGTGTGTTGACCCCTGAGTCATGGTGGTGGTGTGTTGACCCCTGAGTCATGGTGGTGGTGTGTTGACCCCTGAGTCATGTTGGTGGTGTGTTGACCCTGAGTCATGCTGGTGGTGTGTTGGCCCTGAGTCATGTTGATGGTGTGTTGACCCCTGAGTCATGCTGGTGGTGTGTTGACCCTGAGTCATGGTGGTGGTGTGTTGACCCCTGAGTCATGTTGGTGGTGTGTTGACCCCTGAGTCATGTTGGTGGTGTGTTGACCCCTGAGTCATGCTGGTGGTGTGTTGACCCCCGAGTCATGGTGGTGGTGTGTTGACCCCCGAGTCATGGTGGAGGTGTGTAGACCCCCGAGTCATGGTGGTGGTGTGTTGACCCCCGAGTCATGGTGGTGGTGTGTTGACCCCCGAGTCATGGTGGTGGTGTGTTGACCCCCGAGGCATGGTGGTGGTGTGTTGACCCCTGAGGCATGGTGGTGGTGTGTTGACCCCTGAGGCATGGTGGTGGTGTGTTGACCCCTGAGGCATGGTGGTGGTGTGTTGACCCCTGAGTCATGTTGGTGGTGTGTTGACCCTGAGTCATGGTGGTGGTGTGTTGACCCTGAGTCATGCTGGTGGTGTGTTGACCCCTGAGTCATGTTGGTGGTGTGTTGACCCCTGAGTCATGGTGGTGGTGTGTTGACCCCTGAGTCATATTGGTGGTGTGTTGACCCCTGAGTCATGTTGGTGGTGTGTTGACCCCTGAGTCATGGTGGTGGTGTGTTGACCCCTGAGTCATGCTGGTGGTGTGTTGACCCCTGAGTCATGGTGGTGGTGTGTTGACCCCTGAGTCATTGTGGTGGTGTGTTGACCCTGAGTCATGCTGGTGGTGTGTTGACCCCTGAGTCATGTTGGTGGTGTGTTGACCCCTGAGTCATGGTGGTGGTGTGTTGACCCCTGAGTCATGCTGGTGGTGTGTTGACCCCTGAGTCATGTTGGTGGTGTGTTGACCCCTGAGTCATGGTGGTGGTGTGTTGACCCCTGAGTCATGGTGGTGGTGTGTTGACCCCTGAGTCATGCTGGTGGTGTGTTGACCCCTGAGTCATGGTGGTGGTGTGTTGACCCCTGAGTCATGGTGGTGGTGTGTTGACCCCTGAGTCATGTTGGTGGTGTGTTGACCCCTGAGTCATGTTGGTGGTGTGTTGACCCCTGAGTCATGTTGGTGGTGTGTTGACCCCTGAGTCATGTTGGTGGTGTGTTGACCCCTGAGTCATGGTAGTGGTGTGTTGACCCCTGAGTCATGCTGGTGGTGTGTTGACCCCTGAGTCATGTTGGTGGTGTGTTGACCCCTGAGTCATGGTGGTGGTGTGTTGACCCCTGAGTCATGGTGGTGGTGTGTTGACCCCTGAGTCATGTTGGTGGTGTGTTGACCCCTGAGTCATGTTGGTGGTGTGTTGACCCCTGAGTCATGTTGGTGGTGTGTTGACCCCTGAGTCATGGTGGTGGTGTGTTGACCCCTGAGTCATGGTGGTGGTGTGTTGACCCCTGAGTCATGTTGGTGGTGTGTTGACCCCTGAGTCATGTTGGTGGTGTGTTGACCCCTGAGTCATGTTGGTGGTGTGTTGACCCCTGAGTCATGGTGGTGGTGTGTTGACCCCTGAGTCATGGTAGTGGTGTGTTGACCCCTGAGTCATGCTGGTGGTGTGTTGACCCCTGAGTCATGTTGGTGGTGTGTTGACCCCTGAGTCATGGTGGTGGTGTGTTGACCCCTGAGTCATGCTGGTGGTGTGTTGACCCCTGAGTCATGTTGGTGGTGTGTTGACCCCTGAGTCATGGTGGTGGTGTGTTGACCCCTGAGTCATGGTGGTGGTGTGTTGACCCCTGAGTCATGTTGGTGGTGTGTTGACCCCTGAGTCATGTTGGTGGTGTGTTGACCCCTGAGTCATGTTGGTGGTGTGTTGACCCCTGAGTCATGTTGGTGGTGTGTTGACCCCTGAGTCATGGTAGTGGTGTGTTGACCCCTGAGTCATGCTGGTGGTGTGTTGACCCCTGAGTCATGTTGGTGGTGTGTTGACCCCTGAGTCATGGTGGTGGTGTGTTGACCCCTGAGTCATGGTGGTGGTGTGTTGACCCCTGAGTCATGTTGGTGGTGTGTTGACCCCTGAGTCATGTTGGTGGTGTGTTGACCCCTGAGTCATGTTGGTGGTGTGTTGACCCCTGAGTCATGTTGGTGGTGTGTTGACCCCTGAGTCATGTTGGTGGTGTGTTGACCCCTGAGTCATGGTGGTGGTGTGTTGACCCCTGAGTCATGGTGGTGGTGTGTTGACCCCTGAGTCACCCCTGAGTCATGGTGGTGTGTTGACCCCTGAGTCATGGTGGTGGTGGTGTGTTGACCCCTGAGTCATGGTGGTGGTGTGTTGACCCCTGAGTCATGGTGGTGGTGTGTTGACCCCTGAGTCATGCTGGTGGTGTGTTGACCCTGAGTCATGCTGGTGGTGTGTTGACCCCTGAGTCATGGTGGTGGTGTGTTGACCCCTGAGTCATGGTGGTGGTGTGTTGACCCTGAGTCATGCTGGTGGTGTGTTGACCCCTGAGTCATGTTGGTGGTGTGTTGACCCCTGAGTCATGGTAGTGGTGTGTTGACCCATGAGTCATGGTGGTGGTGTGTTGACCCCTGAGTCATGTTGGTGGTGTGTTGACCCTGAGTCATGCTGGTGGTGTGTTGGCCCTGAGTCATGTTGATGGTGTGTTGACCCCTGAGTCATGCTGGTGGTGTGTTGACCCTGAGTCATGGTGGTGGTGTGTTGACCCCTGAGTCATGTTGGTGGTGTGTTGACCCCTGAGTCATGTTGGTGGTGTGTTGACCCCTGAGTCATGCTGGTGGTGTGTTGACCCCCGAGTCATGGTGGTGGTGTGTTGACCCCCGAGTCATGGTGGAGGTGTGTAGACCCCCGAGTCATGGTGGTGGTGTGTTGACCCCCGAGTCATGGTGGTGGTGTGTTGACCCCCGAGTCATGGTGGTGGTGTGTTGACCCCCGAGGCATGGTGGTGGTGTGTTGACCCCCGAGGCATGGTGGTGGTGTGTTGACCCCCGAGGCATGGTGGTGGTGTGTTGACCCCTGAGGCATGGTGGTGGTGTGTTGACCCCTGAGGCATGGTGGTGGTGTGTTGACCCCTGAGGCATGGTGGTGGTGTGTTGACCCCTGAGTCATGTTGGTGGTGTGTTGACCCTGAGTCATGGTGGTGGTGTGTTGACCCTGAGTCATGCTGGTGGTGTGTTGACCCCTGAGTCATGTTGGTAGTGTGTTGACCCCTGAGTCATGGTGGTGGTGTGTTGACCCTCGAGTCATGTTGGTGGTGTGTTGACCCCTGAGTCATGTTGGTGGTGTGTTGACCCCTGAGTCATGGTGGTGGTGTGTTGACCCCTGAGTCATGGTGGTGGTGTGTTGACCCCTGAGTCATGGTGGTGGTGTGTTGACCCCTGAGTCATGGTGGTGGTGTGTTGACCCTGAGTCATGCTGGTGGTGTGTTGACCCCTGAGTCATGTTGGTGGTGTGTTGACCCCTGAGTCATGGTGGTGGTGTGTTGACCCCTGAGTCATGCTGGTGGTGTGTTGACCCCTGAGTCATGTTGGTGGTGTGTTGACCCCTGAGTCATGGTGGTGGTGTGTTGACCCCTGAGTCATGCTGGTGGTGTGTTGACCCCTGAGTCATGTTGGTGGTGTGTTGACCCCTGAGTCATGGTGGTGGTGTGTTGACCCCTGAGTCATGGTGGTGGTGTGTTGACCCCTGAGTCATGTTGGTGGTGTGTTGACCCCTGAGTCATGTTGGTGGTGTGTTGACCCCTGAGTCATGTTGGTGGTGTGTTGACCCCTGAGTCATGTTGGTGGTGTGTTGACCCCTGAGTCATGGTAGTGGTGTGTTGACCCCTGAGTCATGCTGGTGGTGTGTTGACCCCTGAGTCATGTTGGTGGTGTGTTGACCCCTGAGTCATGGTGGTGGTGTGTTGACCCCTGAGTCATGGTGGTGGTGTGTTGACCCCTGAGTCATGTTGGTGGTGTGTTGACCCCTGAGTCATGTTGGTGGTGTGTTGACCCCTGAGTCATGTTGGTGGTGTGTTGACCCCTGAGTCATGTTGGTGGTGTGTTGACCCCAGAGTCATGTTGGTGGTGTGTTGACCCCAGAGTCATGTTGGTGGTGTGTTGACCCCTGAGTCATGGTGGTGGTGTGTTGACCCCTGAGTCATGGTGGTGGTGTGTTGACCCCTGAGTCATGGTGGTGGTGTGTTGACCCCTGAGTCATGGTGGTGGTGTGTTGACCCCTGAGTCATGGTGGTGGTGTGTTGACCCCTGAGTCATGCTGGTGGTGTGTTGACCCTGAGTCATGCTGGTGGTGTGTTGACCCCTGAGTCATGGTGGTGGTGTGTTGACCCCTGAGTCATGGTGGTGGTGTGTTGACCCTGAGTCATGCTGGTGGTGTGTTGACCCCTGAGTCATGGTGGTGGTGTGTTGACCCCTGAGTCATGGTGGTGGTGTGTTGACCCCTGAGTCATGGTGGTGGTGTGTTGACCCCTGAGTCATGTTGGTGGTGTGTTGACCCTGAGTCATGCTGGTGGTGTGTTGGCCCTGAGTCATGTTGATGGTGTGTTGACCCCTGAGTCATGCTGGTGGTGTGTTGACCCTGAGTCATGGTGGTGGTGTGTTGACCCCTGAGTCATGTTGGTGGTGTGTTGACCCCTGAGTCATGTTGGTGGTGTGTTGACCCCTGAGTCATGCTGGTGGTGTGTTGACCCCCGAGTCATGGTGGTGGTGTGTTGACCCCCGAGTCATGGTGGAGGTGTGTAGACCCCCGAGTCATGGTGGTGGTGTGTTGACCCCCGAGTCATGGTGGTGGTGTGTTGACCCCCGAGTCATGGTGGTGGTGTGTTGACCCCCGAGGCATGGTGGTGGTGTGTTGACCCCCGAGGCATGGTGGTGGTGTGTTGACCCCCGAGGCATGGTGGTGGTGTGTTGACCCCTGAGGCATGGTGGTGGTGTGTTGACCCCTGAGGCATGGTGGTGGTGTGTTGACCCCTGAGGCATGGTGGTGGTGTGTTGACCCCTGAGGCATGGTGGTGGTGTGTTGACCCCGGAGGCATGGTGGTGGTGTGTTGACCCCGGAGGCATGGTGGTGGTGTGTTGACCCCGGAGGCATGGTGGTGGTGTGTTGACCCCGGAGGCATGGTGGTGGTGTGTTGACCCCGGAGGCATGGTGGTGGTGTGTTGACCCCGGAGGCATGGTGGTTGTGTGTTGACCCCGGAGGCATGGTGGTGGTGTGTTGACCCCTGAGTCATGCTGATAGTGTGTTGACCCCTGAGTCATGCTGATGGTGTGTTGACCCCTGACTCATGCTGGAGGTGTGTTGACCCCTGAGTCATGCTGATAGTGTGTTGACCCTGAGTCATGCTGATGGTGTGTTGACCCCTGAGTCATGGTGGTGGTGTGTTGACCCCCGAGTCATGGTGGTGGTGTGTTGACCCCGGAGGCATGGTGGTGATGTGTTGACCCCGGAGGCATGGTGGTGGTGTGTTGACCCCGGAGGCATGGTGGTGGTGTGTTGACCCCGAAGGTATGGTGGTGGTGTGTTGACCCCGGAGGCATGGTGATGGTGTGTTGACCCCGGAGGCATGGTGGTGGTGTGTTGACCCCAGAGGCATGGTGGTGGTGGTGTGTTGACCCCAGAGGCATGGTGGTGTGTTGACCCCGGAGTCATGGTGGTGGTGTGTTGACCCCGGAGGCATGGTGATGGTGTGTTGACCCCGGAGGCATGGTGGTGGTGTGTTGACCCCAGAGGCATGGTGGTGGTGGTGTGTTGACCCCAGAGGCATGGTGGTGTGTTGACCCCGGAGGCATGGTGGTGGTGTGTTGACCCCGGAGGCATGGTGGTGGTGTGTTGACCCGGGAGGCATGGTGGTGGTGTGTTGACCCCGGAGGCATGGTGGTGGTGTGTTGAGCCCGGAGGCATGGTGGTTGTGTGTTGACCCCGGAGGCATGGTGGTGGTGTGTTGACCCCTGAGTCATGCTGATAGTGTGTTGACCCCTGAGTCATGCTGATGGTGTGTTGACCCCTGACTCATGCTGGAGGTGTGTTGACCCCTGAGTCATGCTGATAGTGTGTTGACCCTGAGTCATGCTGATGGTGTGTTGACCCCTGAGTCATGGTGGTGGTGTGTTGACCCCCGAGTCATGGTGGTGGTGTGTTGACCCCGGAGGCATGGTGGTGATGTGTTGACCCCGGAGGCATGGTGGTGGTGTGTTGACCCCGGAGGCATGGTGGTGGTGTGTTGACCCCGTAGGTATGGTGGTGGTGTGTTGACCCCGGAGGCATGGTGATGGTGTGTTGACCCCGGAGGCATGGTGGTGGTGTGTTGACCCCAGAGGCATGGTGGTGGTGGTGTGTTGACCCCAGAGGCATGGTGGTGTGTTGACCCCGGAGGCATGGTGGTGGTGTGTTGACCCCGGAGGCATGGTGGTGGTGTGTTGACCCGGGAGGCATGGTGGTGGTGTGTTGACCCCGGAGGCATGGTGGTGGTGTGTTGACCCCGGAGGCATGGTGGTGGTGTGTTGACCCCGGAGGCATGGTGGTGGTGTGTTGACCCCGGAGGCATGGTGGTGGTGTGTTGACCCCGGAGGCATGGTGGTGGTGTGTTGACCCCGGAGGCATGGTGATGGTGTGTTGACCCCGGAGGCATGGTGGTGGTGTGTTGACCCCAGAGGCATGGTGGTGGTGGTGTGTTGACCCCAGAGGCATGGTGGTGTGTTGACCCCGGAGGCATGGTGGTGGTGTGTTGACCCCGGAGGCATGGTGGTGGTGTGTTGACCCGGGAGGCATGGTGGTGGTGTGTTGACCCCGGAGGCATGGTGGTGGTGTGTTGACCCCGGAGGCATGGTGGTGGTGTGTTGACCCCGGAGGCATGGTGGTGGTGTGTTGACCCCTGAGTCATGCTGTTGGTGTGTTGACCCTGAGTCATGCTGGTGGTGTGTTGACCCTGAGTCATGCTGGTGGTGTGTTGACCCCCGAGTCATGTTGGTGGTGTGTTGACCCCCGAGGCATGGTGGTGGTGTGTTGACCCCGGAGGCATGGTGGTGGTGTGTTGACCCCGGAGGCATGGTGGTGGTGTGTTGACCCCTGAGTCGTGCTGACGGGTATACTCACCTAGTTGAGTTTACAGGGTCGAGGATCTCCTCCTCTACCCTACCTTAATTTCGGTCATTAATTCAATAAATTACTCCTTCCACTAATTGCTCTATTAACATTTAATGTTGTGTATCAAATTGACTTCGTCAACTTCCTCTAACATTACGAGGAGTAGACTTTATTTATCTGTATTTAATACAATACAACATAAATTTTGACTGAAAAAGTTCTTTCTGTCATGTGTGTGACCAGTCTGTGTTTCCAGTTTCCTACCATGTCCTCCTGTTCTACTGTTCTTTAATTTGAACACTGCTTCTATATCTTCCTTGTCAAACCCCCTTCAGTATCTTGTACGTCGTTATCATGTTTGCTCTATTCTTTTTTTCTCCCTCTAGTATAGCGAGGTCCAGTTCCCTTATTGTTCTTCATAGTCTAGTTCACTTAGCTCAGGCACGACCCTCCAGTTTTGTTTGTGCTTCTTTAGGTAGGCGTTCCATGCAGGGGCCGCATACTCGGTGATTTGTGTAACAAAGGATGAATAGAGAACTCGCAAGAGATCTTTGTTCATGTTCCTGAAGGATAACCAGTGTGTACTCACCTATTTGAACTCACCTAGTTGTGCTTGCGGGGGTTGAGCTCTGGCTCTTTGGTCCCGCCTCTAGACCGTCAATCAACTGGTGTACAGATTCCTGAGCCTACTGGACTCTATCATATCTACATTTGAAACTGTGTATGGAGTCAGCCTCCACCACATCACTGCCTAGTGATGTGGTGGAGGCGATGTACATTCCATTTATTAACTTAAAATTCTTTCTAACGTCTCTGTGGCTCATCTGGGCACTAAATTTCCACCTGTATCCCCTTGTTCGTGTCCCACCCGTGCTGAAGAGTTTGTCTTTGTTCATCCTGTGTGTGTGTGTGTGCGCGCGCGCGTGTGTGCGCTCACCTAATTGTACTCACCTAATTGTGCTTGCGGGGGTTGAGCTTTGGTTCTTTGGTCCCGCCACTCAACCGTCAATCAACTGGTTGATTGACTCACCCCCATAAAAGGTGTGTGTGTGTGTGTGTGTGTGTGTGTGTGTGTGTGTGTGTACGTGAATGGTTGAAATAACATACACGTGGACGTGTATACCAATAAATACATGTGTGAGGTGCAGACGGTCACAAGGAGCCATGGTGGACCAGCACCAACACACAGGTGTACCAACCGTCCCCCTCGTTAAAACAAACCAACCACGCATTAAAACGCCTCAAATTCTCCTGTTAACGATATTCAAATATAAAAAAAGTAGTGAATAAAGTAATAACCAGCTATTATGTTTCTGGACCCAGATGAGCATCCAACCCGTCCTCCTAAGAATACCCAACGTTCAGAAACTGTCGTACTAAATACGACACGTAATACTAAATACGTACGTAATACGTCGTATTTATCCTAACCTACCAGAGGATCCATAACAGAAAACAGGACAGTATGTCAAAATTTCACGAGCCGCTTCCATTCTCTAGTACGACAATTTTTGGCCGTAGGTAAAGTATATACGTCAAAATTGCGACGTGTTATTTGGAGGACAGGTTCGAGCAACACAGATTTCTCCACCATCTGAGGACACTTACATTAATCTCCAATATGTCTCATCCGGGGAACATAAGCACTTTGAATGAGAAATTTTGTCATTAAATAACTTAGCAAAAACACAACTTGTATGACAATCATCATGAGAACAGACATACTACAGCATATCGGGGAAGGAGGGGGGGGTTGATTTTGACTAACCGCCGGCTTCCTGTCCTCGTCGAGGCCACTAGTGGCACTCGGGTAAATATACCGTGTACGTCTCACCGCGAGAGACTTATTTTATCCATAAAGATAAAAAAAAAAGATACTCTCACTTTATCCAGAGTATCTGTTATTATACCATTTATTATTTTATATTATTATACCATATATTATTTATCTGTTATTATACCAGATATATCAGCCGATATATATATACGCCACACGGGTGGCGTTTATATATCTGGTATAATAACATTGTACCAGATATACCCGTATAACTGGTATAATAAAATCTGTTCTCTCAAAAACTAATTGTTCTAAAGCATTCACATCTGTAATCCAGGAATTTGTCACCGTGCTAATTAACAGGCGTAAGAACAGCCTCAGAGCTAAATTAAAAAAATACATCACGTTGCACATATTGGGATACAAGCAAAAAAAAAAAAATATATCAGTCCATTTTCCATTTCACAATTGTTTTCTTGTTGCTAATCTCAACATGGATGCACGAGTATTTTGTTGAATATTGTAAAAACTGATCTACTCGTTCAGTGTTGTATTATTAATCCCAGCTTTAATGAAAGGGCAGGGTTCGTCAGCCTGCCCTCAAGGGCAGGGTTCGTCAGCTTGGCTTTCAAGGGCGGGGTTCGTCAGCTTGGCTTCAAGGGCGGGGTTCGTCAGCCTGGCTTTCAAGGGCGGGGTTCGTCAGCTTGGCTTTCAAGGGCGGGGTTCGTCAGCCTGGCTTTCAAGGGCGGGGTTCGTCAGCCTGGCTTTCAAGGGCGGGGTTCGTCAGCCTGCCCTCAAGGGCAGGGTTCGTCAGCCTGCCCTCAAGGGCAGGGTTCGTCAGCCTGCCCTCTGTTACGTACTCCTTGCTGAATACGTATATAAATTTTAAATAACTTGTTTTGTTCCATTATATCATTGCCTGTATATGTACACACATTGTGTTTTTGTAAATTATCGTGTGGTGTGGCAGCGTCAGTGGAGACAGGAGCGCGGTTGCTTTGCACACGTCTATTACCTATTTGATTCGGGAAACTGGACCTGTTCAGTTTGGGAGTTCCAGATGTCACTTTTATTAAGTTTATATAAGTATTTATTTACTGTAATTAAACAGGTGGCATTGTACTTATATATTTTGTAAGTAACTATTATCTGTAATTTGCATTCTTGTGTGTTTTGAGAACAAGTGGTTGTTCAATTTTTTTTAAATATTAAAAAGTCCTTAGTTTCCATCCCTCATCCTGGGATGAGGCAGACGGGAGATGAGAATTTGGGTAGCGACAGAGCGAGAGTTCAGTAGCTTCGGGGAACCAGGAAGAGTAACATGTGGGAGATAAGTCTGTTACTTCTTGTTGTGCCATATTTTATTATACTATATTAGGAGAAGGACAATACCTTTTGTTTGTTGTATAAGTTAACTTGACCATCTGTGTTTTTATATTATACTGTCTTGAATATATATCTATATAATCTTTTGTATCTATTCTTCAGTCCTAAAGGAAGATTTTTATTTATGTGCTCATTACTTATCAAGGGGTTATACTGGTGACCCGCTCTTGAGAACAGCAGTTTTCTCGTATCCCTAGACGTAATTAAAGCTTGGCTGCTGTAGGGTCACGAGCCGTAACGAACGATAGGTAACACCCTCGAGGGCAGGCTGTCGATTATTCCGTAAAATAAGGTAAGTAACAGGAAGAAGCACTTTGATTACTTCCGTGTTGCTAGTCAGGATATCAGTGATATCTGATATCCTGGTGATGGTCTTCTGGTGGTGCATGGAAATCCTGGCGTCGTTAATGGAGATCTAATGATTGTGAATGGTCAGGCTCCTTGAAACAGGTGTTTTCTACCTATAAAAATATTGAGTGTTCATGCTGCCTCCTCAAATGGAATTGTAAAAAGAAATAATCAAATTGCGTTTCTTTCAAGGCGTTCCGTTTGGTGTCGTACGAGGAAGTTGGCGGGGGACTTGTTCTTACTGTAAACTGTTCCTTAACCCCTTTCCCCTTAGCCTCTACTTACCTACTGCCTCTCCCCTATCCCCCCCCCCCTACACTCCCCTCCTTCCCCATCCATCTTGTTGCCAATCTTCAGCGCCCCCTTAGGGAGGGCCGGCCATCCTCAAACGGAGTTGGTTGAGCACTTTATAAAATTAGATCATGTGTCAAGCCACAGGGGTGTGAGGGGAGGGTTAACAGGGAGGGGAAGGAGGAGCAGGGAAGAGAAGGGAGGGGTGGGAAAGGGGGCAAGCAGGAAAGAAGAACAGTTGAAAAGATGTGGGTGGATGAGAAGATGGGAGAGAGAGAGAGAGAGAGAGAGAGAGAGAGAGAGAGAGAGAGAGAGAGAGAGAGAGAGAGAGAGAGAGAGAGAGAGAGAGAGAAAGGGCGCGAAGGGGAAGAAAGGAGAGCAGGAGTAAGGATGAGAACGTAGATAAAGAAACAAAAAGAGACATATATATCCACACTTTATACCTTATTCCACTTTTCCGAGACAGGACGGTAGAGCGACGGTCTCGCTTCGTGCAGGTCGGCGTTCAATCCCCGACCGTCCATGTTGCTGGGTACCATTCCTTCCCTCCCTCCCCCATCCCTCATCCACCCCTACCCCCCTACCCCCCTACCCCCCCACCCCTAGTTCCATCCCAACTCCATATCCCAACCCCTTCCAAGTGCTATATAGTCGTAATGACTTGGCGCTTTCCCCTGATAGTTTCCTTCCCTTCTTCCGAGACAGACAGACAGACAGACAGACAGACAGACAGACAGACAGACAGACAGACAGACAGACAGACAGACAGACAGAGACAGACAGACAGAGATAGAGTATATCAACCAACGGTTGTCCCTATATGCATTGAACACACACATCATAGCTGACGTGTATGACAAAATCTCAGTTCATTTTTTTTATGAACTTCACAAAAGTCTTGAACAAGTTGTTGGTACCTTGACACAGTCTTCTTCGTGTCTACGTCACGCGAGCCGCTGCCTAAGCTGCCCTTGCTCGTCCTCAAGTTAATAAGCCATGGGTTATATATTTTATCCAAATCTGCAGAAACGTTTAGGCACTAGATTGGTGTGATAGCCTCACAAGCCTCCTCCTCTCTCACACACACACACACACACACACACACACACACACACACACACACTCACACACTCACACACACACACACACACACACACACACACACACACACACACACACACACATGTTTTTCCTCTAATTTCTTCCTCCCACTGCACTTCACCCTATCTGGGTGAAGTGCAGTGGGAGGAAGAAATTAGAGGAAAAACAGTCCAAGATATGATGGACCTAGTCATACAGAAATGCCAGGAGGCCGAAGAGAGATTTATACCAACGGTAAAGGGAAAAAATAAGAAGGAATATAATAACCCATGGTTTAATAGACAGTGTCAGGAAGCAAAAATGGCCAGCAGGCGGGAGTGGAGGAAGTACAGAAGACAAAGAACAGAGGACAACAGAAGCAGATACAACAGAGCTAGGAACGATTACATTAACATAAGACGAACATCGGAAAGGGACTATGAGAACGATATTGCAATCAAAGCGAAAAAACAACCTAAGTTACTACACAGTCATATAAGAAGAAAAATGTCGGTGAACGACCAAGTGACAAGACTAAGGAAGACAGAGGGGGCATATACTGAAAGTGACAAGGAAATCTGCGAGGCACTGAATGCCAGTTTCCATGGAGTGTTCACTACCGAGCCTGAGCAGCTCCCATTGTTGGAAGGGGTTACCCTAGATGAAAGACTATCAGATATAGAGGTGACAGCAGAGGAGGTAATTAAACAGTTGACAACTCTAGATGCAACTAAAGCAGTTGGACCAGACAAAGTATCACCGTGGATACTAAAAGAAGCAGCACAGGCCCTCAGCGTGCCTCTGGCAATGATCTTTAATG
The DNA here is from genome assembly GCF_020424385.1 of Procambarus clarkii. Taxonomy (NCBI): domain Eukaryota; kingdom Metazoa; phylum Arthropoda; class Malacostraca; order Decapoda; family Cambaridae; genus Procambarus; species Procambarus clarkii. The sequence continues at coordinate 11,185,636 of NC_059600.1, read as the reverse complement.
AGTCACTTATGTCAGGAGAATTGCCCAGTTGCTGGAAGAAGGCAAATGTCGTGCCGATCTTCAAGAAAGGAGATAGGGAGGAGGCACTTAACTACAGACCTGTATCACTGACAAGCATCCCCTGTAAAATACTGGAAAGAATAATTAGGCTACGACTGGTTGCACACCTGGAGAACATTAGGTTTGTGAACAAACATCAACATGGGTTCTGGACAGGGAAATCGTGCCTAACAAACCTTCTGGAATTCTATGATAAAATAACGAGGATAAGACAGGACAGAGATGGTTGGGCAGACTGCATATTTCTGGACTGCCAAAAAGCCTTTGATACAGTACCGCACATGAGACTGCTGTTCAAGCTCGAGAGGCAGGCGGGGGTGGGGGAAAGGTCCTAGAATGGATAAGGAACTACCTAACAGGAAGGAGCCAAAGAGTTACGGTAAGGGGCGAGAAGTCGGACTGGCGAACAGTAACAAGTGGAGTACCACAAGGATCGGTGCTGGGACCAATTCTATTTCTTGTATATGTTAACGACATGTTTACAGGCGTAGAGTCCTACATGTCGATGTTTGCGGATGATGCAAAGTTGATGAGAAGAGTTGTGACAGATGAGGATTGCAGGATCCTCCAAGAGGACCTGAACAGATTGCAGAGATGGTCAGAGAAATGGCTACTAGAATTCAACACGAGCAAATGTAAAGTTATGGAAATGGGACTAGGAGATAGGAGACCAAAGGGACAGTACACAATGAAGGGGAACAGCCTACCTGTAACGACGCGTGAAAGAGACCTGGGGGTGGACGTAACACCTAATCTATCTCCTGAGGCACATATTAATAGGATAACGACAGCAGCGTACTCTACACTGGCAAAAGTTAGAACATCATTCAGAAACCTAAGTAAGGAGGCATTTAGGGCGCTTTACACTGCCTACGTAAGGCCAGTCTTAGAGTATGCCGCCTCATCATGGAGTCCCCATCTGAAGAAGCATATAATGAAACTGGAAAAGGTTCAGAGGTTTGCAACGAGACTCGTCCCAGAGCTACGAGGGATGGGGTATGAAGAGCGCCTGAGGGAACTGTGCCTTACGACACTAGAAAGAAGAAGGGAGAGGGGGGACATGATAGGAACGTATAAGATACTCAGAGGAATTGACAGAGTGGACATAGACGAAATGTTCACACGGAATAGTAACAGAACGAGAGGACATGGATGGAAGCTTGAAACTCAGATGAGTCACAGAGATGTAAGGAAGTTTTCTTTTAGCGTGAGAGTAGTGGGGAAATGGAATGCACTTCAGGAACAGGTTGTGGAAGCAAATACTATTCATAATTTTAAAACCAGGTATGATAGGGAAATGGGACAGGAGTCATTGCTGTAAACAACCGATGCTCGAAAGGCGGGATCCAAGAGTCAATGCTCGATCCTGCAAGCACATATAGGTGAGTACATATAGGTGAGTACACACACACACACACTCACACACACTCACACACACTCACACACACACACACACACACACACACACACACACACACACACACACACACACACACACACACACACACTCACACACACACACTCACACACACTCACACACACTCACACACACACACACACACACACACACACACACTCACACTCACACTCACACTCACACACACTCATAAACTCACAGCTTCGTCGGCTAATTGAGTCACAGGCTCATAGACTAAGAGAGACACGAAGGCTCGGAGACCCACAGACTCACAGGCTGATAGACTCAAAGGCTCATAGACTCACGGGCTCATAGACTCACGGGCTCATAGACTCACGGGCTGATAGACTCAAAGGCTCATAGACTCACAGGCTCACAGACTCACAGGCTCACAGACCCACAAACTCACAGGCTCGCAGACCCACAAACTCACAGGCTCGCAGACCCACAAACTCACAGGCTCGCAGACCCACAAACTCACAGGCTCACAGACCCACAAACTCACAGGCTCGCAGACCCACAAACTCACAGGCTCGCAGACCCACAAACTCACAGGCTCGCAGACCCACAAACTCACAGGCTCGCAGACCCACAAACTCACAGGCTCGCAGACCCACAAACTCACAGGCTCGCACGTAAACTCTCCTGTACTTAAAATGCGATTGAACACAATTACCTTTTTTTTTTTTTATTAATATTATTTTCTACCACAGACGTGGCCCCAAATGTACAATGCTAACCAGCATATATATATACATTTTCTTTTGTCCTCCATGGACAAGATTAGAGACCTGTTAAACATATAGTTCAGTGATTTAATGAACAATCAACAGGTGATTGTAGTGCTTTTTAAAGCTAATCTAACCTGCATATATTAATACATAGATTTACGTCTATCCTACATAAACAGTGTTCGAGGTATCTTTTTACATAGTGGTATTAATGTGCGTTTACAAAGCTGAAATGTTATTCTGACCAGCTTACTTTTACAAGCTCAGGTTATAGTTACAACACATACATTGTATAACTGATGCATTACATACTCAATCTTGGGTACAAGTCCAGTATATCAAGTGTTCCAGTATTCATATAATAGTTACAGAGTTCAGCATACCTCAACCTACAGGAGGGCGAATGTCAGTCAATATGGGACATTCTACAATACAATGTGCAAGGGAGTACATGTTTTCTCTTTCACAAAGTTGACACACATGGTGTATTCGACACTTTCACAAAGTTGACACACATGGTGTATTCGACACTTTCACAAAGTTGACACACATGGTGTATTCGACACTTTCACAAAGTTGACACACATGGTGTATTCGACACTTTCACAAAGTTGACACACATGGTGTATTCGACACTTTCACAAAGTTGACACACATGGTGTATTCGACACTTTCACAAAGTTGACACACATGGTGTATTCGACACTTTCACAAAGTTGACACACATGGTGTATTCGACACTTTCACAAAGTTGACACACATGGTGTATTCGACACTTTCACAAAGTTGACACACATGGTGTATTCGACACTTTCACAACGTTGACACATGGAGTATTCGACACTTTCACAACGTTGACACAAGGTGTATTCGACACTTTCACAACGTTGACACAAGGTGTATTCGACACTTTCACAACGTTGACACGTGGTGTATTCGACACTTTCACAACGTTGACACATGGTGTATTCGACACTTTCACAACGTTGACACATGGTGTATGCGACACTTTCACAACGTTGACACACATGGAGTATTCGACACTTTCACAACGTTGACACATGGTGTATTCGACACTTTCACAACGTTGACACATGGGTATTCGACACTTTCACAACGTTGACACATGGTGTATGCGACACTTTCACAACGTTGACACATGGAGTATTCGACACTTTCACAACGTTGACACATGGTGTATTCGACACTTTCACAACGTTGACACATGGTGTATTCGACACTTTCACAACGTTGACACATGGAGTATTCGACACTTTCACAACGTTGACACATGGAGTATTGACACACATGGTGTATTCGACACTTTCACAACGTTGACACATGGAGTATTGACACTTTCACAACGTTGACACATGGAGTATTCGACACTTTCACAACGTTGACACATGGAGTATTCGACACTTTCACAACGTTGACACATGGGGTATTCGACACTTTCACAACGTTGACACATGGTGTATGCGACACTTTCACAACGTTGACACATGGAGTATTCGACACTTTCACAACGTTGACACATGGAGTATTCGACACTTTCACAATGGAGTATTGACACTTTCACAACGTTGACACATGGTGTATGCGACACTTTCACAACGTTGACACATGGAGTATTCGACACTTTCACAAAGTTGACACACATGGTGTATTCGACACTTTCACAACGTTGACACACATGGTGTATTCGACACTTTCACAACGTTGACACACATGGTGTATTCGACACTTTCACAACGTTGACACATGGAGTATTCGACACTTTCACAACGTTGACACATGGTGTATTCGACACTTTCACAAAGTTGCACACATGGTGTATTCGACATTTGGGTTGTGAGAGAGCTGCCAGATACGTCTATATCCCAGGCGTATTCTGGCCACTATAACATCCCATTACCGAGTTCTTGCCCTATTAGTTCCATATATAAATGCTTCCTCGCGATATTTATCATAATGTTTAATGCTACAGCTTTCAGGTCTTGGTCAAGGCCTTAGGTTTTTCATTAGTTATTTGTTTAAATAACACTCCTTATGTGTATTTTACTAGTAGTAGAACAGTCTACTTTCATGAATGAAATCCAAAGGTGGATAGCTTTCATTTGCCACTGCTATCACTGCCCATTACTTCAGCCAGGCCCAAGGTCAGCATATCATAGCTGTTATCATTACTGGGGACGCGCAACATGTGGGGCAGAGGCAGGACATTAATGTTCCTGGCGGGACAGAAATGGTTGAGCACATTTCCTTTCACCTAATACCTTTGTTCCCCCCTAGCAGTAAGTTGGTGCTCAAGAGCTAGTCGTGGGGTTGTATCCTTGGCGGGGTCGGGGCCCCCGTTGGGGGGGGGGCTCAATATAAGCCTAACGTGTGTGAATACCCTGTCTTCCTGTCCCTCAACTCAATGAATTATTATTATTATTATTATTATTATTATCTTTGTCTCATTTAGGAAGAACAACTATGAGGAGTCGGGTGGTGCATGATTGGTTACAAACGGGGTGAGAGGCGGGACCCAAGAGCCTAGCTCAGTCCCTACAAGCACAACAAGGTAAGTGCGTCAGTCCCTGCAAACACAACTAGGTGAGTACGTCAGTCTGCACATTTATACTAACTTGGGAACTGTAATAACACTGTTTTTTGTAGTGGGTGTTGGAGCCATCTCTCATCATAAAGGAGAGGCTCATAGTTACGTGAGAGTAGTCTATATGAGATCTGGTTCGTAAGATCAAGACGTACCGGATGCTGCGTCTCTGGGACGATGTTGACCAGACCACACACTAGAAGGTGAAGGGACGACGACGTTTCTGTCCGTCCTGGACCAATCTCAAGTCGATTGGGACGAGATTGTGTTTCCACGTTCAGGTACACAGCCTCCTTGTTCTAGTTGTTCTCGTGTTGTGATAGCTGTTGTGGGTCTTCTCTTGGATGGGATGGTGAGACGGATTTTACCTCGGCTTAACCTTAGAACTCGGCTCCACCTTAGAACTCGGCTCCCTCATCTCCGGCACAAGTTTCCTGGCAAGTCTCTCGGCTATCTCAGTTGTCAGGTGTACATCCTAAAAGTAGGTATGCCACGCAGGCGCTGCGGACTCCAGACGGAGGATATGCTGAATGATTCCCGGCTTAGATTTCTAAATGCCGTCCTGTAGTTGATGTAAGAATTGTTGGGAAAAAGAAAAAACATAGAGAGCTAGAAACGCAGACCCGGACGCACACTTCTGGTATAATCTTTCGTAATGCTGGGTGGCGTGGGGGTGTGGGCGGTCAGGAGCCGTGTGGGTTACGTGGGAGTGTGGGAGGTGAGGAAGCATGTGGGAAAGTGGGTGGGTGAGGCAGGGTGTGGGAGTGTGGGGAGGTGTAAGGAGCCGGGTCCTGTCCCACCCTGGCTGGACTTCCACATCGTCGCCACCTTGGAATATTCTTCCCAATTTTTACTGCCCCTCCGGACTGCCGTAAAATATCAGAGGACACAAGTTTGGCCTCAACTTGTGTTGTGGTGAGTCCTACCGCTGTTGTGGCGAAGGGGGTGGGGGGAGGTGTGGCAGGGTGGTGAAGGGGAGGAGGGGGTATGTATGCCAGGGTTGTGACTGGGGTTGTGGCACAGGTTGTAACCGCTGGGAGAGGAGTATGTACCGAGTGTTGTAATACCTGTAGAGTTAGTCCCCGAGAGGGAAAGGTGGAGGATGAAACCGAGTCTTATGATGAGAGTTAATACCAGACAATATCACCCACTTCCAGATGCGTTTCTCATCCCTTCTAGATTCCTCTCTCATGAGATATAACCCACAACAGGTTCGAACACATTTTAAAATACAAAATATCCAACCAAAACAGACACAAGTCAGTGCACTCGAGTTACTCATTGAAGAAGAAGAATGAAAACTGTGAAAGTTCTCCCCCCCCCCCCTCCTTAGCTCTAATGGGGGTGTGGGCTGCCTAACAACACTAAAGATGGCACTCTACCTGGCATGATGTAGACCGTTGTTGTGGCACCGCGTGTGTACCGGCACTGCAGCACCGCTAGTGCCCTCGCGGGCGTGCCAGGGCGCGGTGATCGGGTATCCGATGCGTGCGGGCGTGGCGTGGCCCCAGGAAGGCGTGTGGGTGGCCAGGAGTGGCGTGGAAATGACCCCATGGGACCGTTCGAGGGGTCTGGAACAGGCTCTAAAGTGGTCTGAGGGGCAAGAGGGGGCCTGGAATAGGGACCGGAGGGCGCGAGGACCCAAGGGCCACGCCAGGGAGGAGACCAAGGACCAGGTGGAGGAACAGGGGACACTGCAGGCCCTCTGGAGGATGAGTGGAGGAAGGAGGCGGCGGCTAGAGGTGGAGTCACAAGGGATTGGAAGATCGGGGAGGAAGAAGAGAGCCGAGGAGAGGAGGAGGAAGAAGAGAGACGAGGGAAGATAACAGATGGGCTAGAAGCAGCGTCCCCGCGAGGAAGGACGGAGGACATGCTCTGGTATTGGACAGAGGAGCGACTCGAGGAGGAGAAGGAAAGGGAATGAGAGATGAGGATGGGCGGGGGGTCGAAGGAGGGTCGCAGCCTCACCGCCACCCGGGCCCCCTCCACGCTCACGCTGCAACAAGACGAACACAACAATCATCACCTGCAACACACTAATCAACAATTGACAAAGACTTAACGAGGTACCAATCAAAGATGTGTACTTACCAATCCTGGAATATTTTCTGAAACCAGAAAACAATATAAGGGAGGATTAGGAGCTGGGATGTGTGGACAAGGAGCTGGGATGTGTGGACAAGGAGCTGGGATGTGTGGACCAAGGAGCTGGGATGTGAGGACCAAGGAGCTGGGATGTGTGGACCAAGGAGCTGGGATGTGTGGACCAAGGAGCTGGGATGTGTGGACCAAGGAGCTGGGATGTGTGGACCAAGGAGCTGGGATGTGTGGACCAAGGAGCTGGGATGTGTGGACCAAGGAGCTGGGATGTGTGGACCAAGGAGCTGGGATGTGTGGACCAAGGAGCTGGGATGTGTGGACCAAGGAGCTGGGATATGTGGGACAAGGAGCTGGGATATGTGGGACAAGGAGTTGGGATATGAGGACAAGATGACGGAACGGTATCAATAAACCTTAGTATTAAACCGGAGGAATTTCTGAACAGTCCGAAATTTCTCAAGTGTTACATCTACCCGTCTGAAGATGTGAACTATGAAACTACCGGATTTAACCCAATTACGAGATACCACTAACCGAGATAGTCTACCTAGATCACTGTGACTTTCAAGAGCTTTGTAAAAGGTAGTTACACATCTCCAGTGTATTTTTAGTAACGATCTATTACGATGGTTCACGCATTGGGCGCTCAACTCAGGATAGGGATGAGTTTAGCTAAGATTTAAAACCCATTCTCTCCTAAAACTTATGCTTCGGATTCTCTTTACTATTTTATCGTAAGGTATCAGGAGCTCTTTACAGTTGTCAATGGCCCTCTTTGTTAGCGAGGAAGGCATTACGGCGGTATTCAGGCCATTAGTGGCCCTCTGTGCTGGCTAGTAAGACATTTCGGTGGTACTCAGGCTTTTAATGGCCCTCTGTGCTGGCTAGTAGTAGTAGTAGTAGGCATCCAGCAGTCTCAAGAGACTATGGAGTTGCGCTCTGGTTGTCGGTCTGGAGTGGCCTCACCAGGACGCAAAGCCAGGGTAGGTTGATTCGGGGGGAGAAGCTGTTACCCAGGCAGCAGGTCCCCCCTCTCCACGGCGCTGAAAGTCTCCAATGGAAAGGTATACGCCAATACGATTGGTTCCGAGTCTGGGTGTGGGCGTTTCCTGTCTTAGTAACATGTTAGTAAAATATAACAATGTCACAGTGGCTAGTATGACATCCTTTAAGGACATATGTTGTGACTATAGATGAGAACAGTAGGTAGTTGTGTACTGTAGGAGCTTGTAACTGGCATGGCTCGCTATCTTCTTCTTAAGGTTAACTTGAAATGATTTCAGAGCTGAGCGTCCCCGCGGCCCGGTCCTCGACCAGGCCTCCTTATTGTTAAAAATCCCCAGAAAGCAGTCCGTAGCAGCTGTCTAACTCCCAGGTACTTATTTACTGCTAGGTGAACAGATGCATCAGGGTGAAAGAAACTCTGCCCATTTTGTTTCCACCTCCACCGGGGATCGAACCCGGAGCCTCAGGACTACGAATCCGCAGCGCTGTCCACTCAGCTGTCAGTCCCCTTTAAGCCACAACTCTTTTTTCCCCCTTGAGCCGCCCACCATCCCTCAATCTCTCCCTCAGCATGGCGAAGTAGGATTGGCCAAGCTCCCTTTGATGCCACCTGCCCTAATCCCTCCCCCAGGGGTATAATCCCCCCCCCCTACTCCCCCCAGCCACCCTGGGAGGGTAGGGGGGGGGGGGAAGGCGATCAAAGACCATTCTTCCCCAGCGAGTAAAACATAATCCCTATTCTCCCTCTCTCCCTCCCTCTCCCCCTCTCCCTCTCTCTCCCTCCCTCTCTCCCTCCCTCCCTCTCTTCCTCCACCCACACAGATCGTCACGCCAACATTTTAATGATGTCATTAGCGGCCTCGCTCAGGTGTACGAGCAACTTTCATCGGTATTATTATATTGAAGATGCCGCCATCTCTCTAATGGCTCGTCCTTCTGAAAAATTCCCGTAACTCCCCCCCCCCCCCCCCCCCCCCCGGCCTGTGTACGACTCTTCCTCTGGGGGAATTAGTGATCTTGGTGATCAATATCACCAGCCATGGTCATTACCAGCAGCCAGGTGGCAGTTAGACACAACGGCCATATTCATATTTGAATAAAATTCAAATTTTGGTTCGGCCAGTAATCTGAGTAACGGTTATGAGAAAATGGTATATTGGGAGAATATTATTGATTAGGAGAGTGTTGATTTGTAGGACAGTTAATGTTGGTTACGGTGACCATTATGGTCACCGTAGCGACACACAGATCACATTGGGTGATACAATGTGTCAGATCACCGTAGCGACACACAGATCACAGTGGGTGGTACAATGTGTCAGGTCACCGTAGCGACACACAGATCACAGTGGGTGGTACAATGTGTCAGGTCACCGTAGCGACACATAGATCACAGTGGGGGAACAATGTGTCAGGTCACCGTAGCGACACACAGATCACAGTGGGTGATACAATGTGTCAGGTCACCGTAGCGACACACAGATCACAGTGGGTGATACAATGTGTCAGGTCACCGTAGCGACACACAGATCACAGTGGGTGGTACAATGTGTCAGATCACCGTAGCGACACATAGATCACAGTGGGGGAACAATGTGTCAGGTCACCGTAGCGACACACAGATCACAGTGGGTGATACAATGTGTCAGGTCACCGTAGCGACACATAGATCACAGTGGGTGGTACAATGTGTCAGATCACCGTAGCGACACATAGATCACAGTCTCAACAAACGGTGTACAGTGAGTAAGCAGAATATTCATCCTCCAAACTCAGGAACGAACCTTAAAGAACATTCACTTAAATTTCTTGAATTAGCATCTTAGAATCCAACAATTTAGACAAGATAACTGACGGCTTCATTATGCCTTGTGTTACACCGCCCAAAGTGTTCAAAATTACACCCAATGTAATTTATTTTTAACTTAAAATAACAGTCTGAAGATATTATACCGATATGTTATCACGTCGGTAGAAGAGACAAGGCGATGGATTCTGTAAACAGCCTGTCCTCACACTTAATACATCGCGCGCTACGGTGTCGACCCACCAAAGTAAAATATACATGTTATCATGTCCTAACATGTTAGGACATGAGTCAAAGTCCCTAGACAAAGTCCCTAACATGTTAGGACATGAGTCAAAGTCCCTAGACAAAGTCCCTAACATGTTAGGACATGTTAGTAAAATATAAATTATCGGAATATTCATGTTTTCAAAGCATCGGGTTTTGGTAGGTTCAAATTATTGTGCGGAGTGACCAATCGAGACAACTGGCTGGCGTAAGAGGTGTTCCCCTCTTTATCTAGACTTAGATGAAGGGAGAAGGTGAAAAGAGAAGGGAGAGGAGAGGGGGACGAAGAGGGGAATGAGAGATGGTTGTCATATAAGTGAGAAGAACGATAGGTTGGTCCTAATTACACCAAGACTGTTAGATAACTACCATCCAGCGTGAGCTCATATATTGCAACCCGTTCTCGCAAATTCGTAAAGTCAATATTGACTTATTAACTACGTGCATAGGTGATATACTAAACATAAAAGATACCCTTAAAAAGATTCATAGAAAACACCGACCTTACCTAACCTTGTTAGTATCTTAAGATAAGCATCTTATTGCTTCGTAATTACAATTATTACTTAACCTATACCTATTATAGGTTAGGTAATAATTGTAATTACGAAGCAATAAGATGCTTATCTTAACATACTAAGTAGGTTAGGTAAGGTCGGTGTTTTCTATGAATCTTTTTAAGGGTATCTATTATGTTAAGTATGTCACCTATGCACATATTTAATAAGTCAATATGACTTATTAAATTTGCGAGAACGGGTTGTATAATGTCAGCCATCAATCCTAACCCCACTCGCTACCTCTCTCGTCCCACAAGGCCACTACTTCCCTTCTCACCAGCCATCGCTCGCTCTCGGTAATGGCCTACAGCAATCTTCTCCTCTGAAATCGGTCCGCTGAGCCACCAGCTCGGCGCTCACGGGGGGTTACTGGAGTGAGTAACGGCCCGTGACATTAAGTTCCCAGCTCGGCATTTCATCATTTCGCGTTTGTGGAAATGTTGGGCCTGCGGGCCCGCTCCCAACAGCACGCTTTTGGGCCACAAGTCAAGCCTGGCCCCGGGCCGGGCTTGATGAGTAGAAGAACTCCTAGAACTCGCTCTAAGTTGTTGTTGTTAAATATTTAGCTAATGGGAAGAAAAGTTCCAAGTAGAACGGGCTATGGTGAGCCCGTAGTGGACTTAATAGATATACTCCAGGTATATATTTTAGATATACGTCAGGATGAGCACCATCTTAGCCTCAACAGCTCCGTCAACTGATCTGCCCTTCGCAAGTTGCCTTCAGATAGTCACGTGAAGTCAGCGCCCCAGCTGTGTGTGCGTGTCTGTGGTCACGTGAAGTCAGCGCCCCAGCTGTGTGTGCGTGTCTGTGGTCACGTGAAGTCAGCGCCCCAGCTGAGTGTGCGTGTCTGTGGTCACGTGAAGTCAGCGCCCCAGCTGTGTGTCTATAGTCACGTGAAGTAAGCGCTCGGGGGATGTCAGAAGTGTCTGTGATTCGTCAAGATTCGTCAGGATTCGTGAAGTATTTAAAAGTCCACTCACGAAACTAAAGCCGCCCTAATTGACGAAAGATATACAGGTTTCGTTAATGGGTCGGTAAATACTTGGATAATCGTGGCCTTGATCATTACCGTGTCTTTATTCATTCTTTGAAAACAAAATATCAAAGGGGAAATCATGAGCCATCACTTGAGCTACTGAAGTCAACTACTGAGACCTTGAGAAAATGTGTCAATGTTCTTACTGATGCGGTACCGTTACTTTGGACACTCACCTGAGTGCCGGGTGTAGGTAGTCCAGGTGCCATGACACTTCGCTGACCTCTTCCCGTGGATCAATGTTCACTCCTGAGCCGTTTTCTTGGGGTGGGGAAGGAGACGTAAGCCGGATAAAGTCTTCAGGGCCTGTCTGGCTCGGTCCCTTCATTATCTCACCTGACTCGTCATTTCTGGGCTCTGTGTTCACTGTGATGCCTTCAGCCTGGTGCTCCTCTTCGTTAGTGGTGGGGAGCGTGTCCCTGGCGGTGGGGAGCGTGTCCCTGGCGGTGGGGAGCGTGTCCCTGGCGGTGGGGAGCGTGTCCCTGGCGGTGGGGAGCGTGGCCCTGGCGGTGGGGAGCGTGGCCCTGGCGGTGGGGAGCGTGGCCCTGGCGGTGGGGAGCGTGGCCCTGGCGGTGGGGAGCGTGTCCCTGGCGGTGGGGAGCGTGTCCCTGGCGGTGGGGAGCGTGGCCCTGGCGGTGGGGAGCGTGTCCCTGGCGGTGGGGAGCGTGTCCCTGGCGGTGGGGAGCGTGTCCCTGGCGGTGGGGAGCGTGTCCCTGGCGGTGGGGAGCGTGTCCCTGGTCCCAGCTACCCTGGGACGGGGCGTGAAGAGCCGACTCGTCGCAAAATGTTGCTTATTGACGTGATCCTTCTTGTTTAAGAGTTTCTTACCTTCGTGTAAGTTCTCTCTCTTCTTGTCCTGTATTCTTTCCCCCGCTCTTCCCTCGTCAACTTCGTTATCGACACTTCCTCTGTGAGCTCTCTTTCCTCCCTCTCTTCCTGTGCTGTCTTCGTTATCGACGCTTCTCCACCGCCTCTTATCTCCCACTTCCCCGTCGTCGCCTTCGTCACCGTCAGCTGCCCGAGGCAAATTTCCACTTTGCTGGCTCCCTGAGCTGTCGACTCCGGCCTGCACCCCCTCTTCCCCCTCGCCAGACTCGGCCTCCTCCTCAGCCCTCGCCCCAAGTGCCTCATCTGCTGCTGGAGGAGACGGCTGAGGGGAAAGGCTGCCAGGATTTTGAAGCCCGGCGGAAACCGGTTCAGACGTAGAGTAGAATTCTTCACTTAGTACATGTGTGTGGTGGAGCGGTGAGGCGTTAGTGTGGCAGGGGGCTGGTGTTGGGGAGGTCTCCTGGGTGCGGTGGGGAGGTGCTGCCACACACAGCAGCTGCAGGAGAACCGTAGCATCGTCCCCAGCCTCCAGCATCACCACCCGGCTGGTCGGGGCCGGAACATCACCACACACACCTGTCAACAGAACAAGAACAGCTGTAACACAAGGTCATATCCCATCATGCGATGCATAACATTCAGAGAACAGTTGCCTGGTAGTGTTATTTTGAAACTGATACAAATATCATGTTATTTTTAGTGTGATTATACTTTATGGAGCTGCATTAAAGTATATATCGTCTTCTGTCGCTTGTAATGTATCTATACATGTTGAAAAATAGAAAATAATATATATATATATATATATATATATATATATATGTCGTACCTAGTAGCCAGAACGCACTTCTCAGCCTACTATGCAAGCCCCGATTTGCCTAATAAGCCAAATTTTCATGAATTAATGCTTTTTCGACTACCTAACCTACCTAACCTAACCTAACCTAACATTTTCGGCTACCTAACCTAACCTAACCTATAAAGATAGGTTAGGTTAGGTTAGGTAGGGTTGGTTACGTTCGGTCATATATCTACGTTAATTTTAACTCCAATAAAAAAAAATTGACCTCATACATAATGAAATGGGTTGCTTTATCATTTCATAAGAAAAAATTAGAGAAAATATATTAATTCAGGAAAACTTGGCTTATTAGGCAAATCGGGCCTTGAATAGTAGGCTGAGAAGTGAGTTCTGGCTACTAGGTACGACATATATATATATATATATATATATATATATATATATATATATATATATATATATATAATATATAATTATATATATATAATATAGTTAACTCAGTATATTTATATATATAAAATATATATATATAATTTTTAAATATATAAATAATATAAAATCATATTTTATATTATTTAAATTCATATCAATGCTCATCAAATCACAGGAAAAGTTCAAAGCAATTCAAGAGCTAAGACTCAGAATTAATTAAGGGAAAAATATATAAAATACACTAAATTTACAGTAGCTATTTCATAATGTAAAAAAAAAAAATAATCCCTATGCTAGTGACATCCTATCCTAGAGGCATGATAATGGAATACAAATTGTACAGGAAAATCATACATAAAATTACGTTATTCAACTGTTATAGGCTCCGTGGATGACCACCCTCTCTCAAATACTCCTAACATGACACTAACTACTTTTTCCTCGAAAGCTTCAAGGGAGTAAAGGCTCCACCCCCTCAGAAACTCCGCCCCTTTTCAGGCCCCATATCCAATCAATTTGAACTAGGAATAGACCCAGACACTCTCAGCCAATGAGGATGTTTTAAATCCAAGAGGCGGGGTTTGCTCAGTAAAGCTGGGGGGGGTATCTGGCCTATATTGCCAGAGCCGTCAGGAAACGTGTGACTGGATATTGTGATTCTAAACGGTAATAAGCTGCCCCTCGCCGTCTACAGGCGGGGACAGACAAACTATGGCACCAATATCCGTGGGTGGACAGGGGCATGTAGGGAAGGGAAAGAGAAGAGAGGGAAGAAAAGGAGAGAGGTCGGAAGGAGGAAGAAATACTAAAGAAGGGAGAGAGAGAGGCGAGAGAAGGGCCCAATTAATGATCATAATTAATGATCTTGCTGTTACTTTATTTGAGAATAATAATAATAATAATATAATCATTTGGTTCGCCGGGGACAGGAAGTCTGTGTGTATGTATACTTTAGGCTTATACTAAGGTCCTCTACCCTCCCCCTCCCCCCCCCCTCCGAAGGTTCAACTTCTCACCCTCCCCAGGATTCAGCTCCACAATGGTCACCTAACTGTCAGTACCTTTTTTTCGAGGTGAAGAGAGGCATTAGGTTATCTTGAGGTTATCTTGAGATGATTTCGGGGATTATTTTTTTTAGTGTCCCCGCGGCCCGGTCCTCGACCAGGCCTCCACCCCCAGGAAGCAGCCCGTGACAGCTGACTAACACCCAGGTACCTATTTTACTGCTAGGTAACACGGGCATAGGGTGATAGAAACTCTGCCCATTGTTTCTCGCCGGCGCCTGGGATCGAACCCGGGACCACAGGATCACAAGTCCAGCGTGCTGTCCGCTCGGCCGACCGGCTCCCTTCCCCTGAGAGAGGGTAAAGGTCGGTGAGAGTAAAAGTGCCGAACTATGTATGTCCTGCTCGAAAATCGAACCAGGAATTCCCGATTGCGAGTCAACTACGAAGCCAGTTGCATGTACTACGTGATCCTATACATATATACTGTATAATGCACAGACTTGCCTGATAACCGCAAGCTGAAGTTCATAACTTTTTAACACTCAACCCACCAGGAGACTCGAACCCTGGCCCACAGAGTGGCAGGTACACACTGTATCCACTGCACCATACTTCAAAGCTATAAAGAGAGGTAGGAATTCTGGGGTATTTAACCAACAGAATTCCATTCCTCTCCCAGGCAATGAGATGATGAGGGACCTCTGGTGTTCTTTAATCGAACCCTGTAATGTGGGAAAACTTGGGTATAAATGCATTAAGCATTTATACCATTACAGGGCTCGATTAAAGAACACCAGAGGTCCCTCATCATCTCATTGCCTGGGAGAGGAATGGAATTCTGTTGGTTAAATACCCCAGAATTCCTACCTCTCTTTATAGCTTTGAAGTATGGTGCAGTGGATACAGTGTGTACCTGCCACTCTGTGGGCCAGGGTTCGAGTCTCCTGGTGGGTTGAGTGTTATAAAGTTATATATATACAGTATATATAGTTTACCAAATGCTAGACACAGTGTGTGATGAGGTCTTCTCCCTGGTGGTGCCCGTACTGTGGGTGGGTCGCCTGTACCCCACGTAACATCTCCGTGTCGTACAACTGATGGGGATGGATTAGAGAGGCGCTGTGTATTCCCGCAGGGATCTGTATTGCAATCCTTGTTTTATTGTTCTCTTGGAGTTGATTGGTGCGGGCTGGGATGTTGACATCAATACTCTTTCCATGGGGTTCCCTCTCGGCTCAGGTTGATGCAGTATCATTTTCAGAGCTGCCCTACATGGGCTAGGAACTCTGGGAATTTTAATTTTTTTTCTATGTTAACGAAGGTGCAGGAGGTCTGTACGACTGTTGTGGTTAGCCATGGACTTGTGAGTGAGTGAGTGAGTGAGTGAGCGAGAGAGAGAGAGAGAGAGAGAGTGAGTGAGCGAGAGAGAGAGAGAGAGAGAGTGAGTGAGCGAGAGAGAGAGAGAGAGAGAGAGAGAGAGAGAGAGAGAGAGAGAGAGAGAGAGAGAGAGAGAGAGAGTGTGTTTGTGTGTGTGTGGAAGTGAGTGAGCCAGTCAGTTAGTCTGTCACTGCTCTCCATTATTGGTAAAATCCTAGAATCATTAATCAATCAGCAAATGATATAATTTTTTATCATAATCGGCTATTACGTGATCAACAGCATGGTTTTAGAAAGGACCGATCTGCTGCTGATCTTCAAGTGATGCTTCAAGCACTTGGCCTCTCAGGCTCCTTCTTAGAGTTAATAGAAGACTACCTTCAAGAACGGACTCCAAGGGTAGTCCTCAATGGAGTAGAATGTAAAAGACACTCAATTGGTGGCAGCGTTCCACAGGGTAGTGTGCTTGGCCCTCTGCTGTGGAATGTTTATTTCAACGATCTGCTTCATCTCATTCCTGAAGCTCAAGTCTATGCTGATGACTGTACTCTAACCTTCACATACAGAGAGGAAGATATGCCAACTGCTGCAAGAATCATCAATCACAAACTTTCACTTATTTTTTCTACCTTTCTACCTGGGGTAGGAGATGGCCGGTCACATTTGCGGCTGAGAAGACACAAGCGATAATGATAACTAGACTGTACTTGGCAAATCGGGCAGGCCTGAAAATGGGGGACAAAGCCCTAGAGTTTACAGATGACATTGACATCTTGGGACTGAGGTTCGACTCTACAATGACAATGAAGAGCCACGTGCTCCACCCAGCTCATAAGGCAGCCAGGAAGCTTACAGCTCTACGGCGCCTCTCACACCTTCCTGACAACGTGGACGGCAAAACCTTATATGAAGCACAAGTTCGCTCTCATCTGGAGTATTTACTCCTCTCCTGGATGGCCTCCCCCCCCCCATCATTCACCAGACTGTTGGACAAAGTGGAGAGTCGTGCAAGAAGGCTCAGGTCTAGTCTTGACCAAGTCTGGTGGGAACGGTCTGAACATCAGCGCCTGCAACACTGTCGTGACGTTGGTGATCTTACTGTTACGTACATGTCCAACATTCTCAAAGTTCCGCACCTGGCCCAACTCCGTGGACTATAAATAGTTGCCTACCGTCGCACTAGGCTCTCAGCCTTCATGCTGGAAGTGCTATTCTCAAGAACATCACTCCATCAGCGATCATTCATTCCTAGGCTGACTCGCATCTGGAACTGGTTCGCTCAACAAGTGATACACGGCAGATCACATGAAGAGTGACACACAGTTCGCTATAGGCTCATCCTGTTGCCTATATGATTGTTACCTAATGCTGTTAAGGAATAAAGTTGACTCTTATTGATGCATGTAATAGGCCCATGAAATAAATAGGTCTCTAAGAGCAGGCTTCAGATGAGCTGAGGTAGGATAACAACTCCTGCTTGCAGCTTCACTAAATACGTCAAATTACCCTTATGAACCCTAATCATAGTTAAAAAAAAGAGGATGAATTAGAGAGAGAGAGAGAGAGAGAGAGAGAGAGAGAGAGAGAGAGAGAGAGAGAGAGAGAGAGAGAGAGAGATTTATTAAGCATGTTAAACATATTTTGTATCTCTAGTTAATTACCAACAATGCAGCTGGTGTTAATTAACATCATTTGACCAAAATAATCTGGCAGGTACACCTGAGGTCAAGCCAGAAGTGTTGGGGCCGGGGAGACAATAACCATCCAGGGAGACCCATGAGACCTTAATGTGGGTAACTGGACCCCTGGTTGGTGGGCATCAATACCCCCTCCCCCTCACTCACCCACTCATCCATCGCCCTCTACCATATGCCATCCCCCCCCCCCCTCGCTCATCCATCGCAGCCTCGCCCCCCCCCCTCGCTCATCCATCGCAGCCTCGCCCCCCCCCCTCATCTCATTACCTCACGTTTTCCCGGAAGATATTAAGCAAACTGGGTTAATTACTCATGACCAAACGACCAATTATGTCCCAATTTTCCTTTTACACACGCACATTCTCTCTCTCTCTCTCTCTCTCTCTCTCTCTCTCTCTCTCTCTCTCTCTCTCTCTCTCTCTCTCTCTCTCTCTCTCTCTCTCTCTCTCTCTCTCACTCATTCTCTCTCTCTCTCATTCTCTCTCTCTCTCATTCTCTCTCTCTCTCATTCTCTCTCTCTTCTCATCTCTCTCTCTTCTCATTCTCTCTCTCTTCTCATTCTCTCTCTCTTCTCATTCTCTCTCTCTTCTCATCTCTCTCTCTCTCTCTCTCTCTCTCTCTCTCTCTCTCTCTCTCTCTCTCTCTCTCTCTCTCTCTCTCTCTCTCTCTCTCTCTCTCTCTCTCTCACTCATTCTCTCTCTCTCTCATTCTCTCTCTCTCTCATTCTCTCTCTCTTCTCATTCTCTCTCTTCTCATTCTCTCTCTCTTCTCATTCTCTCTCTCTTCTCATTCTCTCTCTCTTCTCATTCTCTCTCTCTCTCTCTCTCTCTCTCTCTCTCTCTCTCTCTCTCTCTCTCTCTCTCTCTCTCTCTCTCTCTCTCTCTCTCTCTCTCTCTCTCTCTCTCTCTCTCTCTCTCTCTCTCTCTCTCACCTATGTTTCTCGTGATGATATGGGTCCTCACTGCTTCTCTTCAGTAAGGATATCTTACAACACCAGTGTGTGGGACTATACACTGGTGGAAGAACAGTCTATCTGTCAGTCGAAATCCATCTGCTCAACTCTCCACTCAGAGCCCAAAATATTACTTACCTTTCTCCGGTATCCGAAGTTCCCAGATATCAGTAACAACTTAGTCTTAAAAGTAACCTGACCTAACCTAATCCATTCTAACCTAACCTAATCCAACTAATCCTAGCCTAAACTTAAATATGAAGGAGAATGAGTGCTCAGAGGGGGAGTTTGGAATTGACTTTTCTGTTAGCAAACCAGTATTGTTATCGTGGTGTGCAAAATCTGCATATTGTAGAAATGTGTTATCCCCCATGTTGTGTCTTTGAATCATTTCTAGCACCGCCCATAGCTTGGGTTTATGGTGCATAATAAAGGCATCAAGATGAATAGTGAAGTCTGGATCCCAAGGTGAAGCCGACTGGGGCCTGGCTGAAGCCGGTTGTGAGAGCTTGTTGAGGCCAACTGTGGAGCCCCTGGTTCTATCCGGCTGTGAAACCTTGTTGATGCTGTTACAGGGCCTGGCTAAAGCCGGTTGTGAGAGCTTGTTGAGGCCAGCTGTGGATTCCCTGGTTCTATCCGGCTGTGAAACCTTGTTGATGCTGTCTCAAGGCCTGGCTGAAGCCGGTTGTAAGAGCTTGTTGAGGCCAGCTGTGGATTCCCTGGTTCTATCCGGCTGTGAAACCTTGTTGATGCTGTTACAGGGCCTGGTTAAAGCCGGTTGTAAGAGCCTGTTGAGGCCAGCTGTGGATTCCCTGGTTCTATCCGGCTGTGAAACTTTGTTGAAGCTGTCTCAGGGCCTTGCTAAAGCCGGTTGGGAGAGCTTGTTGAGGCCAACTGTGGATTCCCTGGTTCTATCCGGCTGTGAAACCTTGTTGATGCTGTCTCAAGGCCTGGCTGAAGCCGGTTGTAAGAGCTTGTTGAGGCCAGCTGTGGATTCCCTGGTTCTATCCGGCTGTGAAACTTTGTTGAAGCTGTCTCAGGACCTGGCTAAAGCCGGCTTTGAGATCCGGTTTAAGAGGGCTCGTGATACTGGTTAACGTCACACATAAACAGTATGGTCAGTAAGGTCAGCATGTTCATTAGGAGCTTCGTTATACATGCAACAAGATATACAGAACCGTCCGTGTCCCAGTAAACACGGTGACACACGAGACAAACAACAGTCTCGTGGTCTTAAACAACAGTCTTAAACAGTCTCCGTGGTGTAGTGGTAAGACAGTCGCCTGGCGTTCCGCGAGCGCTATGTCATGGGTTCGTATCCTGGCCGAGGAGGATTTACTGGGCGTCAATCCTTAACTGTAGCCTCTGTTTAACTCAACAGTAAAATGTGTACTTGGTTGTAACAACGATTCTTCGCGGCAGGGATCGTATTCCAGGGACCTGCCCGAAACGCTACGCGTACTAGTGGCTGTACAAGAATGTAACAACTCTTGTATATATCTCAAAAAAAAAAATCATGCGGCGAGACACATGCAAAGCATCGCGCAAGTTTGTTGGTAACAAACAAGAAATAAGCAACTAGCGACCAAATAACAGACTAATAACCCCCTTGTGGCGTAGTGGCTAACGACCTCATCCGCTCGCCTACTCGGCGAGAACGACGCGGGTTCGAAACCTGTGGAGGAATAGCAACCCGTCCTACAAACAAAGACTCAAAGTCCATTCCATGCACCCGCCACACCCCCCCCCCCCCCCCCCCCCCCCCCCCCCCCCCCGTTTATGAACGAAAAGCAGTTTACACACGACTCACAACTGATGACGTTATCGTGTAGTTATCTTGAGATGATTTCGGGGCATAGCGTCCTCGCGGCCCGGTCCTTGACCAGGCCTCCTTTTTGTTACACATCCCCGGGAAGCAGCCCATAGCAGGTGTCTAACTCCCAGGTACCTATTTACTGCTAGGTGAATAGACGCATCAGGGTGAAAGAAACTTTGCCCATTTGTTTCCGCCTCCACCGGGAACCTTAGGACTACGAATCCCGAGCGCTGTCCACTCAGCCATTAAACACCCCCCCCCCCCCCATCCCCGGAAGCCCCGAACACTTCCGGAACAAGTGCTTGGACGACTTTTGTTCAAACCACAACGCTATAAATGCTTCACTCACGTACTACAAATACAATTATCGCCAACAGAAGCTAAACACCTAACCTAACCAGTGCCTAAATATGCACAATATGCTAATATATATTAATATTAATTTATATTTGAGAAAAGTTCTGTTTTGAATGAAGAGAATGTTAAAATTGATGAATGCGTCTTTGGGGTTGACCGCTGGATAGAATGGACTTGGGCCGAGGACGGGTAGGATAGATAGCTAAGCATCCAGCAGGAACTGGACAAGTGGCAGTTAACAGTTTGCCGGATAGTATTATGTGGAAAACATGGCAATGGACTACTCGGTTTAGGGCCTAAAACAAGGAGAAACAAATATCTTAAACTTCAAAAATATAACAAATAGCAAGGAGTTAGCAAGGAGTTAGGAAGGAAGTAGCAAGGAGTTAGGAAGGAAGTAGCAAGGAGTTAGGAAGGAAGTAGCAAGGAGTTAGGAAGGAAATTGAAATAAGTTTATTGAGGTAAAATACACACAAAGGGACGAGGTAGCTCAAGCTATTCTCACCCCGTTCAGTACATCGTGTTAATACATACATAGACACACATCACAAACAATAAACATATAACATTCTGAGAGATAAACATATACATTTCCTCCTTTACACAAGTTAGGAAGGAAGTAACAAGCAGTTAGGAAGGCAGTAGGAAGGAAGGAAGGAAGGCTCAAGCACTAGAAGGCGGGCAAGAGTCTCCCATCACTTGGACCTCGTCTTTTCACTGACCACTAAATTAGCATAGCGTGACCCAAGGAGCTCAGAGGCGGCAGCTCGCTTCCCCTACCCGCCACCCCTCTCCTCCCCACCTCCCCACTCCTCCAACCCCTCTCAACAATTGTCAGCTAGTTAACACAACCAGTTTCTTTCTTGCTGGGGTAACCGTCTCACAGCACGAGACCTGAGACCCGTCGGCATATGTCTTGCGGCCAAGATTATCTTGACATGATTTCGGGGCTTCGCGTCCCCGCGGCCCGGTCCTCGACCAGACCCTCGGGAAACGCCCCCAGCCAAGTATAAATCCATATTACACACACAGATCTAAACATGTTCTTTGTTCGTCTCTGAATGAGAACAAGTGTGGTAATATTTTCCTGGAAATATTTAATAGTTAAGGAGAGCAAATAATACACACAAAATATTGAAGGTTTGGTTATCAAGAGGAGAAAATCTTGGAGCAGCCTGTACGCAGCGCTGACCTCACATGTTCTTGACACCGTTAGGTAATGGCCTGGAGGGGTGGTGGGGGAGCGAGATGAGTGAGAGAGGGGGTGGAAGGGGAGTGGAGTGGCTAGGAAAGGAGAAAGGGGGAAGAGGAAGAGATTAGTGGGGAGAGAGAGAGAGAGAGAGAGAGAGAGAGAGAGAGAGAGAGAGAGAGAGAGAGAGAGAGAGAGAGAGAGAGAGAGAGAGAGAGAGGTGTATGTGGTAAGGAGAGGAGACTGGTCGGGGTGGCTCTCAGACGAATCATGTTAGCTGGTGTTGTGAGGTAAAGACAGGTGAGGTGGGTCCTTAACATGATAGTATTGGTGCTTGGCATGCTGGCTTGGGTACCTATAATAGGAAGGTTAA
Source organism: Procambarus clarkii (assembly GCF_020424385.1). Lineage (NCBI taxonomy): Eukaryota > Metazoa > Arthropoda > Malacostraca > Decapoda > Cambaridae > Procambarus > Procambarus clarkii. The sequence goes on along the minus strand of NC_059600.1, from coordinate 11,163,218 downwards.
AAGCTCGCCACACATGGTTACAGCCCCGCTCTTGAGCCAGGTAGGTCCACGACGGGCTCACCATACTTGCAACTTTTTGTTCCAAGTCACTGTAAAGTTACTTTCTTCTGTCACTGTTTGACGATTGTCAGCTCCACCTGACTACGGGACCTAAGGAGATGTGCAGTTCATTACCTCATGATGTTGTCTTCTCCAGTATCGCCTGTTAATTTATGTTTATGTTCAGAAATGCCCCGTTGAGTTCACGGAGGTCTCCGAGGAATTCTCAGGATCTGAGGAACAGCTTGTTGGCAAAATTTTGTATGTAGTCGAGAGAGAATCATAGTCTCAGGGCTGTGTGAGTGTGCACCCTGTCTCACAGCGCCAGCCACACAGACCACCAACCATCCTGCCAGCCATACTAGATCCCCCCCCCCCCCCCCCGGATGGTCACGAACCCTGACCCTCGCCATTTCAAGAAATATTGTTTACTCGGAAGCTGAGCTGAAAAAGTATTCAGTACCTCCCTAGCCTCTTCACTTCCCATTTTCCATCTCCCTTAAAAAAATCCTTTCCACGCCCGTTCCACGCCCTTTTCACGCCCCTCTTTCACGCTATCATCAACGTCCCCTTCCCTTCCCCATTCCAAGCCTCTTTCCCCCACCAAGTTTCCCCGCCAACTGAGCATTTTTAAAGCCATATTCGGGTCACTGGATCTAACCTATTACATCCTCGTGTAACCGGGACCCAGCCTATGGCGTCCCTGTGAGAGTCCCTGAGTCTTGTTACGGCTCTCAGATCAAGAGCGTCTCTGTGAGTCTTGCACGACTCTCAGATCAAGAGCGTCTCTGTGAGTCTTAGTGAGAGTCCCTGAGTCTTGTTACGGCTCTCAGATCAAGAGCATCCCTGTGAGTCTTAGTGAGAGTCCCTGAGTCTTGCACGGCTCTCAGATCAAGAGCGTCCCTGTGAGTCTTGCACGACTCTCAGATCAAGAGCGTCCCTGTGAGTCTTAGTGAGAGTCCCTGAGTCTTGTTACGGCTCTCAGATCAAGAGCATCTCTGTGAGTCTTAGTGAGAGTCCCTGAGTCTTGCACGACTCTCAGATCAAGAGCGTCCCTGTGAGTCTTAGTGAGAGTCCCTGAGTCTTGCACGACTCTCAGATCAAGAGCGTCTCTGTGAGTCTTAGTGAGAGTCCCTGAGTCTTGGCACGACTCTCAGATCAAGAGCATCCCTGTGAGTCTTAGTGAGAGTCCCTGAGTCTTGTTACGGCTCTCAGATCAAGAGCGTCCCTGTGAGTCTTAGTGAGAGTCCCTGAGTCTTGTTACGGCTCTCAGATCAAGAGCATCCCTGTGAGTCTTAGTGAGAGTCCCTGAGTCTTGTTACGGCTCTCAGATCAAGAGCGTCCCTGTGAGTCTTGCACGACTCTCAGATCAAGATCGTCCCTGTGAGTCTTAGTGAGAGTCCCTGAGTCTTGCACGACTCTCAGATCAAGAGCGTCCCTGTGAGTCTTAGTGAGAGTCCCTGAGTCTTGTTACGGCTCTCAGATCAAGAGCGTCTCTGTGAGTCTTAGTGAGAGTCCCTGAGTCTTGTTACGGCTCTCAGATCAAGAGCGTCCCTGTGAGTCTTAGTGAGAGTCCCTGAGTCTTGTTACGGCTCTCAGATCAAGAGCATCCCTGTGAGTCTTAGTGAGAGTCCCTGAGTCTTGTTACGGCTCTCAGATCAAGAGCATCCCTGTGAGTCTTAGTGAGAGTCCCTGAGTCTTGGCACGACTCTCAGATCAAGAGCATCCCTGTGAGTCTTAGTGAGAGTCCCTGAGTCTTGCACGACTCTCAGATCAAGAGCGTCCCTGTGAGTCTTAGTGAGAGTCCCTGAGTCTTGTTACGGCTCTCAGATCAAGAGCGTCCCTGTGAGTCTTAGTGAGAGTCCCTGAGTCTTGCACGACTCTCAGATCAAGAGCATCCCTGTGAGTCTTAGTGAGAGTCCCTGAGTCTTGTTACGGCTCTCAGATCAAGAGCATCCCTGTGAGTCTTAGTGAGAGTCCCTGAGTCTTGCACGACCCTCGGATCAAGAGCATCCCTGTGAGTCTTAGTGAGAGTCCCTGAGTCTTGTTACGGCTCTCAGATCAAGAGCATCCCTGTGAGTCTTAGTGAGAGTCCCTGAGTCTTGTTACGGCTCTCAGATCAAGAGCGTCCCTGTGAGTCTTAGTGAGAGTCCCTGAGTCTTGCACGACTCTCAGATCAAGAGCGTCCCTGTGAGTCTTAGTGAGAGTCCCTGAGTCTTGCACGACTCTCAGATCAAGAGCGTCCCTGTGAGTCTTAGTGAGAGTCCCTGAGTCTTGCACGACTCTCAGATCAAGAGCGTCCCTGTGAGTCTTAGTGAGAGTCCCTGAGTCTTGCACGACTCTCAGATCAAGAGCGTCCCTGTGAGTCTTAGTGAGAGTCCCTGAGTCTTGCACGACTCTCAGATCAAGAGCATCCCTGTGAGTCTTAGTGAGAGTCCCTGAGTCTTGTTACGGCTCTCAGATCAAGAGCGTCTCTGTGAGTCTTAGTGAGAGTCCCTGAGTCTTGGCACGACTCTCAGATCAAGAGCGTCTCTGTGAGTCTTAGTGAGAGTCCCTGAGTCTTGCACGACTCTCAGATCAAGAGCGTCCCTGTGAGTCTTAGTGAGAGTCCCTGAGTCTTGCACGACTCTCAGATCAAGAGCGTCCCTGTGAGTCTTAGTGAGAGTCCCTGAGTCTTGTTACGGCTCTCAGATCAAGAGCATCCCTGTGAGTCTTAGTGAGAGTCCCTGAGTCTTGTTACGGCTCTCAGATCAAGAGCATCCCTGTGAGTCTTAGTGAGAGTCCCTGAGTCTTGCACGACTCTCAGATCAAGAGCGTCCCTGTGAGTCTTAGTGAGAGTCCCTGAGTCTTGCACGACTCTCAGATCAAGAGCGTCTCTGTGAGTCTTAGTGAGAGTCCCTGAGTCTTGTTACGACTCTCAGATTTACAGCATCCTGGGAGGGAGTTTTAAGGAGGGAAGGAGCGGGACTCACTGGTGAGTGGGCAGAGAGTAACTTTGAAATTCTTGGAAGGAATCGCTCCAGAAGGGGGCGTGGATTCAGTGGGCCAGCAAGGCGATATGAGGCAGGCCACAGCCGCCTGGAAGACGGGGTGTGAGAGGAACGGGAATATAGGAGAGAGAAAGAAAGAAAGAGAGAGAAAGACAAAAAGGAAGATAAAAGATTAAAGACAACACAAAATATATAAATGAATGGTAGAAATATATATATATATATTTGGCATTAAAGGGAAAATAAAAAAAACTAATCAATGTACAACAAATTTAATGCAAGAAATTAAAAAAAAAAATGAAAGAAATGAAACAGAGAAAGACACAGAAAAAGAAAGTGAAAATACACTGGAAAGAGAAAGGTAATAAATGTCTACTTGTATAAATGAATAATGGACTTGAAACCTTTGTAGACAAAATAATTTGCTAAATATCCAAAGTTTGTGAATAAACTGATTGTTTGACAGAAAATATTGCTTCGTCAACGCCACGACATCAACTAAAAAACGAATATTATTTTATGAACCTAAGATATTTTAGGGTAACTTTACCTGTGTGAGGAAGCACACTCAAGGAATGAGTGAGGTGCTATCACAAATCTGCTATCACAGAGGTGCTATCACAAAGCTGCTATCACAAAGTTGCTATCACAAAGGTGCTACCACAAAGCTGCTATCACAAATCTGCTATCACAAAGGTGCTATCACAGAGGTGCTATCACAGAGGTGCTATCACAGAGGTGCTATCACAGAGGTGCTATCACAGAGGTGCTATCACAGAGGTGCTATCACAGAGGTGATAGCACCTCTGTGCTATCAGAGCACAGAGGTGATAGCAAGTACAAAGCTGCTATCACAAAGCTGCGAGTGTGAAGCATTACAGTGGAGGTCTCTCGTGCACGCAACACCAGGGGGGGTCGTAACACAAGCACGCAACACCAGGGGGGTCGTAACACAAGCACGCAACACCAGGGGGGGTCGTAACACAAGCACGCAACACCAGGGGGGGTCGTAACACAAGCACATAACACCGGGAGGGGGTCGTAACACAGTACACAACACCAGAAGGGTCGTAACACAAGCACGCAACACCAGGGGAGGTCGTAACACAGCACGCAACACCAGGGGAGGTCGTAACACAGCACGCAACACCAGGGGGTCGTAACACAAGCACACAACACCAGGGGTCGTAACACAGCACGCAACACCAGGGGGTCGTAACACAAGCACGCAACACCAGGGGGTCGTAACACAAGCACGCAACACCAGGGTGTCGTAACACAAGCACGCAACACCAGGGGGTCGTAACACAAGCACGCAACACCAGGGGGTCGTAACACAAGCACACAACACCAGGGGGGTCGTAACACAAGCACGCAACACCAAGGGGGGTCGTAACACAAGCACACAACACCAGGGGGGGTCGTAACACAAGCACGCAACACCAGGGGGGGTCGTAACACAGCACACACCACCAGGGGGGGTCGTAACACAAGCACACACCACCAGGGGGGGTCGTAACACAAGCACACACCACCAGGGGGGGTCGTAACACAAGCACACAACACCAGGGGGTCGTAACACAAGCACACAACACCAGGGGAGGGGTCGTAACACAAGCACACAACACCAGGGGGTCGTAGCACAAGCACACAACACCAGGGGGGGTCGTAACACAAGCACGCAACACCAGGGGGGTCGTAACACAAGCAAACAACACCAGGGGAGGGATCGTAACACAAGCACATAACACCAGGGGAGGGGTCGTAACACAAGCACACAACACCAGGGGGGTCGTAGCACAAGCACACAAGACCAGGGGGGGTCGTAACACAAGCACGCAACACCAGGGGGTCGTAACACAAGCACACAACACCAGGGGGTTGTAGCACAAGCACACAACACCAGGGGGGGTCGTAACACAAGCACGCAACACCAGGGGGGTCGTAACACAAGCAAACAACACCAGGGGAGGGATCGTAACACAAGCACATAACACCAGGGGAAGGGTCGTAACACAAGCACATAACACCAGGGGGGTCGTAGCACAAGCACACAAGACCAGGGGGGGTCGTAACACAAGCACGCAACACCAGGGGGTCGTAACACAAGCAAACAACACCAGGGGAGGGGTCGTAACACAAGCACATAACACCAGGGGGTCGTTGCACAAGCACGCAACACCAGGGGGGTCGTAACACAAGCAACACCAGGGGGTCGTAACACAAGCACACAACACCAGGGGGGGGGGTCGTAACACAAGCACACAACACCAGGGGTCGTAACACAAGCACACAACACCAGGGGGGGGGTCGTAACACAAGCACGCAACACCAGGGGGTCGTAACACAATCACACAACACCAGAGGGGGTCTTAACACAAGCACACACGACCCCCCTGGTGTTAACACAAGCACACAACACCAGGGGGAGTCGTAACACAAGCACGCAACACCAGGGGGGGGATCGTAACACAAGCACGCTGTAATGACCCTGATTGTAATACCTCGCCTTGTATCTATCTCGACCGCGCACTCCGCTACTACCACTGAGCTAACCGTGCAATCTCCGCTCTTTCTATGGTAATAACAGATGCTATACCGATCATATAAGATGTTAACACTCGGGCCGTCATACGAAGACGTAAACCAGTACACAGAGGAAGGAGAGAGAGAGGAAGAGGGAGGCAGAGCGAGAGGAGAGAGAGAGGAGAGCGAGAACGAGAGCAAGGGAGGGAGAACGAGAGCGAGTGAGGGCGAGGGAGAGTGAGACACTAGTGAGGGAGAGTGAGACAGAAAGATAGAGATAATCGTAGTCACAACCTATCGTATGAGTTACCGAGTGACGCTGCCACCACCCTGAGTTACCGGACAGGGGACCGGAGTGAGAGTCGTAGGTCTTGCAGATGGAGTAACCTACCAGGACAGGTGTAGGGGACAATTGAACGGTACAAGGATCCTGGCCTGACACTCGAATAATCCTGACCACTTGGGAACTATAGTGTACACAAGAATAAGGCGGGACACACCAACACTAATATCTCAACACGGAAGACGAACGGGGGGAGGAGTACTGAATAATTAAGAGCACTAGGTCACTAGGGCAAAGGGGACGGTAGGCCCAATATCACTAAAGCAAGGAACCATTAATACACATTTAATAACACTCAATATCTGACTTTATTTGAAATAATTAAATAAGACACTCCCTAACTATATTCCCTACTAGAGGCCAAGGGTACTGAATGAGGTGCTTTAGTACAAGAGAGCCGTACTTACTCGTATGTTGTTCCACAGTTTCCCTGGAGATGATGTTCTTTCCCAGAGTCCACACACACCTCCCTACTGGGCTGTGCCCACTCAACTGACTCTCCTGATCTACTGCTCCTCAGCTGAACATGAGGGTTTTGCATTTGTTGTTTAGGGGTTAATCCCTGAAGATTACCATGACGGCATCAATTCTGACCTCTTTGTGATTCGATGACCGTTGACCTGACTCTATGGCTAACTTATACAGAGGTGTAACTTTTACATTGTCTGCCGTCGCCTGACTGGCGCCTGTGGGTTGTTCATCCTCCACGTGGCCTGTTCATGCTGTTATGATGTTCATGTACTATGTACTGCTCTCTTGTTACATATCCCCCAATGTCCCGGTTTAAGAAAAACCGTGGGCGAGGAACTCGAACATGGCTTTTCTTATCCCAGACCATAAAGGAACTAGCACATGCCTCGAAAAAAAATAGCTACCCTCTCTAAATATATACATTTCACAGTCGAGAAATATTTATAAAGACTCTCAACAATAACAGTTACCATGGTAACTCAAAATCCAGGCTGACCATACCTGCATGGCAGCCCATCAATCCTCTCAGATGACCAATCAACATTTGAAAAAAAATAACACAATTTATGATGACCAATTAAATTTATATTGGAACCATCTTTCCGCTGGTTCCCCAGTTCACCAGAGTCTACACAAAAATTTTCGTTCATAACTTATTTTCTCTGTAACGGTGAACTCCAAGTTTTCTGAACTTAAAAAAATTACATATATATTGTATATACAAATTAACAAAGTCTTTATTCCCGACGAGTCCGTTGTCCCGATGTTGTTGACTCGCCCATTTCTGTATTCTTGCTGTAGTTCTGCAACGATGCGTCGTGTTCTTCACCAACGATGTTCTTCAGCTGGCCTCAGTTGTTGTGAGAAGAGATCCACTCCCCTCCTGACTAGAGTCTTCCACTGATCTAGTCCACAATCTGCAGTACATCCGCGCTGCTGGTCCCTACTTCCGGGTCGTCGACGAGACGATGACGTCGGTGTTGACAGCGATGATTGACTTGCTGTCCGGTCACAGGGGGAACTCTGGCGTACCTGGGTTCCATCCTCTTGTAAGATGTTGTCGCCTGCTGAACGTCTGCTGGCGATGTTCTGCCTGCCGCATACATGTTGCCTTCCTGGGAGTACTGAGACGTTGACACCAGACGAGGTCTTGCTTGATGAGTGAACAGCTCCAGTTCGTTGAGGCGGGGTGGGCGTGGCGGCAGAACCCTCGGGTCCCGGCTCCAGCTCTTGGGTTCCATCCGCTTACAGGTGTTTCTTCTGCTACGTCGTACTAGGCCTTTACGACTTTCTTCGTTATCCCATCATGCACATGATTGTAGGCCCAAGATGCAAATCGTGCATCCGCGTTGGCGTATCATGCACACTCTAGAGGGAACGTGCTGTTCTTACGTAGCCACCAAGTTTCACATCTTGTTGCTCGGCGCATCAGAAACCTCAGGAGTGGGCAAGACCTTGTGTAATCCCGCAACCGTTGCCCAATCCACTCCGTTGTTCTTGGCTGTTCATTTCCGGTCACCGGTGTTCTGTATAGCAAGGCAGGTGACCTCATTAATGTCTCGTCTGATATGTTGAATCAGTCCTCCAGATGACAGCTAGTGTTGGCAGTTCCATAACCTCATTAAGTGATGAGGTGTTGGCTGTGACCTTGACTTGTAGCCGCCCCCACCATGGCAGGTACCACTAATAAGGGTGGGGGGGTGAGGGATGGAGGGGGTGATGTAGTGTGACCCGTCCTGTCCCTCGGGAACTAAACCTGGTTCCCGCCAGACAATAGCGGTGACATGCTACTCTGGCCTCAGTTGTAGAGATGGGATATGGCCGACAGTGTGGCAATGTGAGCAGACCTGGGAAAAGAAACATTCATAACTCATGTCTGGTGGAGACCTGGATCTGCCCTGGAGGTTTTGAGAAAGATAACTCCTCCAGGGTAGGTAAAGGTACGTCACTCTTGACTAAGCACCCACAGTACAATTCTTTGCCTCTACCTATAACTCAGATGACAGCTGAACTCAGTTACTGTGCGCTCATGTGCGCGCGAGATCTGGTGACCATAGGGTGACCAGGCCTAACTTGGCTACTAAGTAAGGATGATAGGATGTCATCATCCTCCTCCGATTGAGCATCAGGAATAACCATTCCCTCCACTCTCTCAGGGACTGGAATTACTGAAGGTAATTCCAGTTCTTCCCTTGCTACATAAAGTTTCAATTTATTTATATGGATGGTTCTTTCAACCTGGTCTTCAAATATACCCTTAATTATGAAATTTACTGGGCCTAGTTTCTTAATAACTCTATAAGGGCCTCGCCATCTAGCTGCTAACTTCCTACTCTGATTGGCGGGCGCTGACTCATTCAACCGCATCACTAGGCTTCCCTCTTTCACTCTTAATGGTTGTACCTGCTTATCATAATAATGGGCATACCGTGTCCTTGCTTTCTTTGATGCTTCAGCTGCTATCCTCCATGCATTCTTCATCTTGGTGAGGATTTCTGAAGGATAATCCTCTCCATAACTAATAGTATGTCTGTTAAGCAGACCTGACGCAAAATTACACGAGTGTCCAGTAAACAGCAAGAGTGGTTGAGTATTTATTGACTGGTGCACTGCGGTGTTTAGTGCAAACTGAACAAAGGGCAACTGTTCATCCCAAGTGGCCGGGTCATTCTCTGCTAAAATGGCAAGCATATCCTTCACCGTCCTATTAGTTCGTTCCACCATGCCGTTCGTCTGGGGATGGTATGCTGTTGTTAGCGCTGTTGTTGTCTCTAAGAGTTTACATACTTCCTGAAATAAACTACCAATAAACTCCTGTCCCCTGTCAGATACTAGAACTTTAGGCGGACCGAACACAGTAACAAACCTAGCTAAAAATGCATCTGCCACTGTTTGGGGGTCTTTCCTGGGAAGGGCTACTAGAGTGGTATACCTGGACAGATGGTCCACTAGAACTAGCGCATATCTGTTGCCTGAATTGCTACTATGTAAATCAATTAAATCAGCCCCCACCCGATCCAAGGGTTCTGTTATCTCTGAGAATTCCTGGAGTGGGGCTTGTACTTTAGGAGTACCTTTGCGTCGTTGACAGTTCCCACATGACCTGACGTACTTAATTACATGTGATAATAACCCTGGGAAATAAAATAATGACTTGGCCTTTGTGTAAGTTTTGTACACTCCCGGGTGACCTGCAATCTTTGACGCATGCGCAAGTTTTAATGCCGAAGGCTTTAATGCGTCAGGGATAACTAGCTGAAACAACGCCCTGTCTTTCTGGGCATTTACATGGTACAACACTCCTTCTTTGAGTGCAAAGTCATTTAAAGAGGTACTTTGTTTTCTCGCAGGATATTTCCCTCCTTCCAGATGTTCAATAATTTCCTTCCATCGCTGTTCCTTCATCTGAAGTTCTCTCATTTTATCGCTCGCAATCGTTTCAATGTTTACATTCATATTGACGGTGGCAATGTTCCTACTTAGCGCATCAGGAACAACATGAGATGGACCAGGCTTATACAATATCTGAAACGAGTGTGCTGACAGTTCGTGACCCCACCTTGTCATTCTCGGGCAACGTGTCTTTTTCTTAAAAATGTGGGTCAATGCTCGATGATCAGTATAAATTACGAAGTGGCGCTGAAACAAATAAGGCTCAAAATACCTTACACTCTCTACTACAGCTAAAGCTTCCTTGTCAGTGGCTGAGTACCTTACTTCCGGTCCTTTCACTTTCCTACTAAAGTAAGCTACCGGGTGCGGGTTGTTCTCCGAGTCACGCTGAATTAAACAGCCACCTATGGCAATGCCGCTTGCATCAGTGTGGACTTCCCAATCTTTCTCAAAGTTAGGAATTGCTAAAACTGGAGTAGTACTCAATTGTGATTTTAACTTCTCAAAAGCCTCATCATGCTCTCGGGTCCATACAAACTTAACATTTTTCTTAGTGAGATTCGTCAGTGAGGCTGACGTTCTCGCAAAACCTTCTATGTGTCGACGGAAATACCCAGCTGCACCCAGAAATCTTCTCACGTCCTTTGCTGTCTTTGGTGTTGGCATTTCAGCAATAGCGCGACAAGAGTCCGGGTCAGGGCGTATTCCATCTGTGCTTACCTGAAAACCCAGAAACTTGAATTTCTGAGCCGCCAGGGTACACTTTTGGGCGTTCAATTTGAACCCCGCCTTGTTCAACAGCGACAAGGTCTCTGTCAAATCATGGAGGTGTTCGTCAAAAGTTCTAGAGTACACTACAACATCATCAAGGTACGCCAATGAGTGCCTACCGAGAACAGGGCTTAGAATATAATTTATCGCCCTCTGAAAAGATGAAGGAGCTGTTTTTAATCCAAATGGCATACGCTTGAAATGGTAAGTCCGCACACCATCCGAAAATGCTGTTTTTTCTCTGTCTTGCTTTGCAACTGGTATGGCCCAATACGCTGACTTTGCGTCAAGTGTCGAGAAGTACTTAGCTGTGCCAAACTGGTCTATGATTTCCTGAATGAGAGGCAGAGGATAAGCGTCCGCTGTTGTCACTTCGTTCACTTTACGGTAATCTACACAGAACCTGTAACTACCATCAGGTTTGCGTACTAGCACTACTGGGGAAAGCCACGGTGACGTGCTCTCTTCTATAACGCCCTGTCTCATCATCTTTCTACACTCATCTCTAATAAGTTGTTTCGCCTGCTCTGGGAGTCTCCATTGACGTGTTTGGGCCGGAGGATTATCACCTGTTGGAATGGTGTGTTCGACTTGAGGCAGGTAGCCTATTTCCTCATCCTCGGTCGCAAATAACCTAGGAAATTTACGGAGGACTTCCCGTACCTGTTTACGTTCAGCAGGTGACATATGAGTCAAATCTAGAGCAGTTATTAATTTGTCCACCATTTCCTTATCTTGAGGAGATAACGGGGTTTCTTTACCGATCTTACTGTGTGACTCCTCTTCTCTTACGTTCAATGCGCTACATTGCGCTGCTACAGTCGATGTTTGTGTGGTATCTGACTCTATTATTTCTTTTAAATTTACCACAATTCCTTGTGTCAGACTATCGCCCACCCTAAAGCGATAAGGTTTGTGAGAGAGGTTGACCACTGGTATTATCGCACCTTTGTCATGTACAGATACCAGAGTATATGGTATCATCAACTTATCAATTCTGCCAGCTACCTGAAGGGTACTTCCGGGTTGAATGTTTCTTCCTACGGCGACTTTAATAAACTTAAATGACCTTGGTGGACATACTTGTCTGTGTACAGCATGTAGTCTACATGTTTTCTTGTCAGGGTCTTGAAGAGACTTGAACAATTGTTTAGGAAGGTTTACATATTTAGGTGCTCGTTGAATTGAAGCAATTATGGGAGGGTGATCAGTTAACTTTACTGGGAAAGACACAGATCCCAACTGTAGCCTACTGTGTCTTGCTCCCTTCTCCGATGTCAAAGAATATGTAAATCGTCTCAAAAAATCCATACCTAACAATATATCACCAGGGAATGTTACATTATCCACCACAGTACACTCATGGATACAAGGTTTGTCTTTTTCAATGTTAAAAGTTAAAATACATTTTCCCAGAACGTCAAAGTGTTGACCATTGACAGCTGTTAATTGTGCACCCCCTTCCTTAAGGCGCACCTGACTGAAGGTCCTAAATGAGTCCATCTTAATGATGGTTACCTGACTACCAGTGTCCAGGAATGCAGTCAACCTCTTCCCGCACACCCTCACTTCAAAAGTGGGCCGCCCTTCCTCCTTGGGGGCCTTATCTCATATTTCCTCATTACTATTGGGGCAGTCATCTCGTTTGTGGCCTCGTCCGCCACAACTCCAACACCTGGGGTCATAGGTGTAGTACCAGTGAGGAGGCGGACCTGCTCTATGGTGCCCTCCCCTCTGGTTGCTAGAAGAGTTACCTACACTCTCCTTAACACGATGCGAATTGTTCGTATCTACCGCTTGGACATAAGAGGATTGTCTAGTTTCAGTTGTATCCTTACACTGCCCCTGAATGTTTTGTAAGTCCGTAGCGTACTCTATTAAACTATAGTAATCCATCGTTACACTTGCAGCCGAAACGTGAGCTCCAAGTGTCCCGGGGATTGACATACACAACAGTTGTTTAGCCTTCTGACTAATTCTCAGGTCATCGTATCCTAATTCATGCCTCAAGTCACGCACTCTACGCAATATGCCAGTTCCAAAGTCTTTGAGAGTTTCGTTTGAGCCTCGTTTTAAACTAGCTAAATACCTATTAGCTGTTTCCTCTGTTATTTTCTCTTTATATCGTCTCTTAATTGCTAACACAAACTCTGGCCATGTTTGCAAATATTGAAACTCTTGGTCCTGCATTATTGAACCATTAGGGTCTATACACGCTCCTGCTGCTAAATTAATTTTTACCCAGTCATCCTGGGCAGCTGACAAACATGAACCTACTTGCCCTAGCCAGTCGTCTATTTTCCGGTTACGTTCCACTATATTTGTTGGTAATTCTTTGCAAATTAGTTTGGGTAACACTGGTCTAGGCAATGAGAATGATGACAATGGGGGCTGACGCATACCATGAGACGCAGGGGGCATGGAGTGTAGATGTTGGCAATGGTTAGGGAAGGGTTGGTAATGGGGAGGGAAGGGTTGGTGTAAGGTAGAGTTATAGTGATGGTCAGGTGGGGGGGAGGGTTGGGTGGGGTGATGGTGTGAGGTAGGGGATTCTAGGGGTTGGTTCTGGGCAAGACATAAGATGGTAGAAGCGGGTTTGGTCGTCTGACCAAGGTTGGAGTTGCGAGGGGGGAGAGGTGGGGTGGTATTGGTGGGGACAGTCACCTGACCGGACCCCTGGGTGGACCCCTGGGTGGACCCCTGGGTAGGCGTATGTAAGCGCCCTGCCGTAAGGTTCACATATAGGGGTTCAGAGAGGCGCTTCCTAATATCTGAGGATGGGTAAGGTGGGAGGGGGGGTGGTTGGGGAGGGGTATGTGGGGAAGGTGCAGGCCGCCGCGCCCCTGGGGTGTTGGGTTGGGAGGTCGGTCTGGGAGGAAGTGGGGGAGGGGTGATGTCATTAGGCTGCAGAGTATCAGGGGTGGACAAAGGACGGCTACCCAGCATGTGACCTGATGTGACCCCATCACCTGCACCTTGTGGATCGTCACCTGACTCTTGAACCGTGCTATCCACTTGGACAGCCTGTCTCGGCTGTATTGCTAGAAGGTTCTGTTGGCTAAGCCCTCCCTGACTCCTTAAAGCCCTATCTGAACTCATGATGCCAATAAACTACGTCTGAACGACTAGTTCACCGGACTAGCGCTGACCCAAAAATGTTGAAAAAAAAAAAAAAAATCTTTGGAACTAACAATGATTCACTGAGAACAAGACAAAAACTCACAACGTCGTTATAACTAGCCCCTTTACTTAACAAGGGTGGTAATTTCAATGTCACTTCTAAAACAAAACAAAAACGTAATTACTTTTCAATCTGCCTGCTCTTATGACAGATAATAATCGATATTACTTTCACCGCGTTGAGACAACTTCTCCTACGCGATACCAATACACAATTTCCCACGCACTATTCATTAACAATAATTCACTGATAGAAACTATTTGTACTTCCTATCGGGAAACTGTAATTACTGCTCGTATGAGCTTAACTAATAGTTACTCTTACTCCTTAAACCTACAGCCACATCACGTGACCCAGAGTGTTTTCCTAGCTTCTTCGCCGGTCAACAACTCAAAACTTTTGCCACTCCTGTGACCAGACTTCAAACGCCAGGCGTCCCTAGACGTGAGTCAACTGACACACTAGTCCACACTAGCATGCTGTACAATACCAGTACACCTCAGATTATCGCGTTCAATTGGAGTAAATCAGTCAATCGCGATAATTTGAACAGAAACACCGCTTAAAACTACTTAATAGCTACACCGAACGGCACAAGACGCGTGAGACTGAACACTGTAAAACAATGTTCACCACCGCTAAGCCACCATTGTAATGACCCTGATTGTAATACCTCGCCTTGTATCTATCTCGACCGCGCACTCCGCTACTACCACTGAGCTAACCGTGCAATCTCCGCTCTTTCTATGGTAATAACAGATGCTATACCGATCATATAAGATGTTAACACTCGGGCCGTCATACGAAGACGTAAACCAGTACACAGAGGAAGGAGAGAGAGAGGAAGAGGGAGGCAGAGCGAGAGGAGAGAGAGAGGAGAGCGAGAACGAGAGCAAGGGAGGGAGAACGAGAGCGAGTGAGGGCGAGGGAGAGTGAGACACTAGTGAGGGAGAGTGAGACAGAAAGATAGAGATAATCGTAGTCACAACCTATCGTATGAGTTACCGAGTGACGCTGCCACCACCCTGAGTTACCGGACAGGGGACCGGAGTGAGAGTCGTAGGTCTTGCAGATGGAGTAACCTACCAGGACAGGTGTAGGGGACAATTGAACGGTACAAGGATCCTGGCCTGACACTCGAATAATCCTGACCACTTGGGAACTATAGTGTACACAAGAATAAGGCGGGACACACCAACACTAATACCTCAACACGGAAGACGAACGGGGGGAGGAGTACTGAATAATTAAGAGCACTAGGTCACTAGGGCAAAGGGGACGGTAGGCCCAATATCACTAAAGCAAGGAACCATTAATACACATTTAATAACACTCAATATCTGACTTTATTTGAAATAATTAAATAAGACACTCCCTAACTATATTCCCTACTAGAGGCCAAGGGTACTGAATGAGGTGCTTTAGTACAAGAGAGCCGTACTTACTCGTATGTTGTTCCACAGTTTCCCTGGAGATGATGTTCTTTCCCAGAGTCCACACACACCTCCCTACTGGGCTGTGCCCACTCAACTGACTCTCCTGATCTACTGCTCCTCAGCTGAACATGAGGGTTTTGCATTTGTTGGTTAGGGGTTAATCCCTGAAGATTACCATGACGGCATCAATTCTGACCTCTTTGTGATTCGATGACCGTTGACCTGACTCTATGGCTAACTTATACAGAGGTGTAACTTTTACATTGTCTGCCGTCGCCTGACTGGCGCCTGTGGGTTGTTCATCCTCCACGTGGCCTGTTCATGCTGTTATGATGTTCATGTACTATGTACTGCTCTCTTGTTACAACGCAACACCAGGGGGGTCGTAACCCCAGCACACAACACCAGGGAAGGGTCGTAACACAAGCACACAACACCAGGGGGAGTCGTAACACAAGCACGCAACACCAGGGGGGTCGTAACCCCAGCACACAACACCAGGGGAGGGTCGTAACACAAGCACGCAACACCAGGGGAGGGGTCGTAACGAGTGTGTTATGTTTTGTTTGCTTCGTGTAGTTCAGCTGTTAACGTATACAGTGATCATTAACCTTCCTCTAATGGGTATAAACTGTAGACTTAGCAATGATTGGCATGCTCTGAGAAGCCTAATGAGGCGATCTATTACTCTGAGCCTCAACTACCGCCAACAGCCTCGATAACAGTTATCGCATAAGGGGGGATAACAAGCGTTCAGACAGTTTATCTAACACGGACTCTATGAAGCGTGACACATACTGGGGAAACAAATAGTTGTTATCTTATCAGTATTTGACTATATGGGCTGTTAGACATGTTTGGCATTTTTAACTCTGATATATAATGATATATCGGTACATATATCATTACAAGTATAATTCGGTATCTGGCTAGTGTTATATTCGTGTACTCGTGGCTGGTGGCAACTCTACCGGAACTCAACATTGGTTTACAAAAATAAATATATATATATATATATATATATATATATATATATATATATATATATATATATATATATATATATATATATATATATATATATATATATATATTTGTGCTGTTGTACATCCACTCTGATAAATGGGGAGCGGGAGTGAAGGGCTCTCGTGGGAGGGGGGCGGGGGGTGTACTCACCTAGTTGTACTCACCTAGTTGTGCTTGCGGGGTTGAGCTTTGTATCTTTGGTCCCGCCTCTCAACTGTCAATCAACTGGTGTACAGGTTCCTGAGCCTACTGGGCTCTGACATGCTTATATTTGAAACTGTGTATGGAGTCAGCCTCCACCACATCACTGCCTAATGTATTCCATTTATTAACTACTCTGACACTTAAAAAATTCTTTCTAACGTCTCTGTGGCTCATTTGGGTACTAAGTTTCCACCCTGTGTCCCCTTGTTCGTGTCCCACCGTGCTGAAGAGTTTGTCTTTGTCTACCCTGTCAATTCCGCTGAGAACTTTGTAGGTGGTTATCATGTCTCCCCTTACTCTTCTATTTTCCAGGGATGCGAAGTTCAGTTTCTTAAAGCCTTTCCTCGTTGCTCATTCCTCTCAGTTCCGGGACGAGTCTGGTGTGGGTGGGTGGGGGGGGGGGAGTTCTGTGTGTGTTGTTCACGAGAGCGATGATGCAGTGCCAGCCTCTCCTTCCTGGGTCGAGACCTTCTCTACCACCACTACCACCACTACCTCCACCACCACCACTACCACCACTACTAGCATCAACAGTTGCAACAACCACCACCCTCTTTAAACAGCCACTCAGCGAAACCATGAGGAATGATTGTGAGTAAAGAACAGGACAATGAGGAGGCTGAAGGAGAAAGATTGATATAAGGTGATGAGGGATGAGGTGAGGAGAGAAGAGAGGGAGGAGCTGACACATAAAGGCGAGTATGAGGAGGATGAGGCTGGTGGATCAGGCCAAGGAGAGTGATGCTTAATGGAGGTGGTTCTGGTTCGATCCCAATGGTAGAAGGTTCCTGTGGGGTCCCTGGAGTATCTGTGGGGTCCCTGTGGGGTCCCTGGAGTCTCTGTGGGGTCACTGGAGTCTCTGTGGGGTCCCTGTGGGGTCCCTGGAGTCTCTGTGGGGTCTCTGTGGGGTCCCTGGAGTCTCTGTGGGGTCCCTGTGGGGTCCCTGGAGTCTCTGTGGGGTCCCTGTGGGGTCCCTGCAGTCTCTGTGGGGTCCCTGTGGGGTCCCTGGAGTCCCTGTGGAGTCCCTGGAGGTTTGTTGTCCCTGAGACTCGTCTTCCATGGTCAGCCTGGGACTGCTTGTGGAGGCGGAAACAAAAATGGGCAGAGTTTCTTTCACCCTAATGCCCCCTGTTCACCTAGGTACCTGGGAGTTAAACAGCTGCTACGGGCTGCTTCCTGGGGGTGTGTAACAAAAAGGAGGCCTGGTCGAGGACCGGGCCGCGGGGACACTAAACCCCGAAATTATCTCAAAATAACCTCAAGATAAGATGATGACCTTTACCTTGGCGTAAGTTCACGGGGTCGTTAATGTGACGATGTGTCTCCCAAGACCCCTCTTCTCTAATGGCCTTGTACGACCTGCTGCTCATTTACCACCCACTTCAAGGTTTAGTGGGGAGTGTAACACGCCTGTACGACCTCTTACGACCTGCTGGAGACCCCCTTCTTGCCCTCCTCTCACAGTAACTACCTTGGCTCAATAGGTCATTATCCTAATATGTTCTCATTGATTATTAAGTGGAGTGGTGAGGCGTATTTTGTAAATATCCTCAAATTGGATTATCTGTTGGAAATGAATCAAGGTTAACTGGTTGACGGGTTGAGTGTCTCCAGTCAATCAGTCGACCTCGTTCAACCAGTCACTATAGATCTCATTCGCGGCAGTTACTGGTAACATCATGCAACAGGGCCATTAGAATGTTATTATCCAATTCAACATTGCACATTACCATTGTTTTATTCATAGATGGCGTGGAGCGAACTGGCCAGGCCGCCGCTACCGAACTCTGGGCGCTGTTTGTTATCATTTTGATGGTGATGTGTGGAGGTGTATAGCGGAGACTGTCGGCCTACCTGGCCATTACTGGTGCTGGGGACTTGGTGACCTGCAGGTGTGGGCCGCCCTCGGGTGTGTGCTCACACTGTCTGGTAGCACACGTGCACACACGTAGGCACAACGCGCACACGTAGGCACGCACGTGCGCGAACACACACACACACACACACACACACACACACACACACACACACACACACACACACACACACACACACACACACACACACACACACACACACCAATTAGGTGAGTACACACATGCGCGCGCACACACTCACACACACACACACACACACACATACTGGGGCCTCGTAGCCTGGTGGATAGCGCGCAGGATTCGTAATTCTGTGGCGCGGGTTCGATTCCCGCACGAGGCAGAAACAAATGGGCAAAGTTTCTTTCACCCTGAATGCCCCTGTTACCTAGCAGTAAATAGGTACCTGGGAGTTAGTCAGCTATCACGGGCTGCTTCCTGGGGTGTGTGTGTGTGTGTGTGTGGTGTGGAAAAAAAAAAAGTAGTTAGTAAACAGTTGATTGACAGTTAAGAGGCGGGCCGAAAGAGCAAAGCTCAATCCCCGTAAAAACACAACTAGTAAACACACACACACACACACACACACACACACACACACACACACACACACACACACACACACACACACACACACACAGGCTTCATAGAATTCTACGATCAGGTGGCAAAGATTAAGCAAGAAAAAGAAGGATGGACCAGGAAGGAAGATGGACATCCAGGCAAATAACACACACAAGCAGACAGGGAAGCCATTTAGGCCAGGCCAAAAAAAAAAAAAAACGATTAGACAGACATGCAGAACAGACAGAGAGACAGAAAAGCATTAAATACCCCATCATCCCCCTTCAATAATAAGATATGCGCTACCACGATACCAGCATCCCTGAACATTTTGTGCGCTCCCAGCACCTGCATTATTGGATCTAGTTCATAATGGTTCAGATTTTATGCATAATTTCGGATTCTTTTTTAGCTCCCTAAATGCCGTTCCTGTGATTCCCTTGGCCTCGGATATTCTGCAGCAGGTGTTACTATTAACTAAACTGGACTTCTATGTAAATGTTTTTAATATCCTCGCTATAATATTTTACTGTGCTCGGTGTTTATCGCACATTTGTATGTTAATATGGCGCGTGTTTCCGCCATATTAACTGACGGAATAATTATCTCAAGTGAGGGTACTGTTAGGATTATTATTATTATTATTGATAAAATTAGTTGGAGCCGTGATGAGGATTCGAACCTGCACCCTGGATACTACCAAACACATGCCTTATGCCTCTTAACCATGATGTGCTAAAATAAATACAATCTGGGGGATTCAACTTAACCCTTTAGGGATCCTGAGGCTTCCACTGAAGCCTAGTCAGGGTTTCACACATTGCCCCCCCCAACCCCCCCCCCCCCACCCCATGCACTCTGGCGGTAGACTGGGAGCTCCCACCCCCAACACGTGTCGTCAAATGCACAAAGAAATTACATTAAGGTGATGGAGGCTTCGGGAACCCCCAGAGGATTCGGTTCAATAAGAGGTTACATTGGTTTGAGCATGTCGTGGCTAAGGGGCGTCAGGTGTGTGCTTGGGAGTACCCAGTGTGTAGGTTCGAACCCTCCACACGGCTCCTACTGATTTTTCTCACTGGTAAATAACGTTAATGTAATTGATTTTTGTCTTATAAACACACTGAAATCACATTAACTTGATAAATATCACAAAGAAAATTCATCGGGACTTTGAGGTGGTGGTCGTGGACCTACGACCTCCTTGTTGACTTGATCAATCAGACTGTTAATGTTGACTACACGCAATCCAATCTATGCGGCTTGGTAATGCTGGGGTCGCAGGTTCGAGCCCACCTTCCAGCCCTAGCGGAGTTTCTCATCATTTATCATCATCATCATCACACGTTTCATTGTTGAACATTGTTGGAGATGCTTGTCATTATTCCCGGCGAGTTGCAAGGATACAATGCATGCAATATAAGCATTTAAAGTCATCAAGATCTATCGCATATTTTCCGAAAGAAACTTTATAGATTTATCTAAAACATTATCGGTAAAGCTAAGCATAGGTTGGAGTGCGTGTGGCGAACAATAACAGTGTGACTGATCAAGTCCTGAGGGTGGGGGATCGGTCTGTGGCCGTCCTCAAGTGGACTTGACACACGCAAGTGGACTTGACACACGCAAGTGGACTTGACACACGCAAGTGGACTTGACACACGCAAGTGGACTTGACACACGCAAGTGGACTTGACACACGCAAGTGGACTTGACACACGCAAGTGGACTTGACACACGCAAGTGGACTTGACACACGCAAGTGGACTTGACACACGCAAGTGGACTTGACACACGCAAGTGGACTTGACACACGCAAGTCAGTCAATAAATATCACCTGAACAACAAGGGTATATAGAGCTAAGACTCAGCGGACTCGATGTCGACGTTACCTCTACACTTGATTGATTGATTGATTGACAGTTGAGAGGCGGGCCGAAAGAGCTAGAGCTCAACCCCCCGCAATCACAACTAGGTGAATACTTGGCGCTGATTTGGCGTAACTGGAGGGTGAATTGAGACGCATTCATCATTGTTAGCGTATATACAGTGTGTACAGATTCGTTATTTGTTCATATATAAAATATTATTATTATATATATTATAAATATAAAATATAAAATATTATATTATTATATTTGTTCATATATAAAATATTATTATTATATATGACCATTTGTGTATAGTCAGGTCGAGGTTAGGCTAGGTTGTGTGTTTAGGTTAGGTTTTGTGGTTAGGTTAGGTTAGGATAGGTTTGATTAGGTTGGGTTAGGTTTTGTTTAGGTTAGGTTAGGTTTTGTGGTTAGGTTAGGTTAGGTTTTGTGTTTAGGATAGGTTAGGTTAGGTTAGGTTTTGTGTTTAGGATAGGTTAGGTTAGTGTTCAGGTTCAGTTGGCGATCATTTGTATTCTCAGTGTGAAGGTGGAATTGGAACACTAGGAGAGAGAGAGAAGCGATACAAATTCGAACGTCATCAGTTGTGAGTCGTGTGTAGTGTTGTTTCATTCATAAACAGGGGGGGGGGGTGGGGTTCGAACCGGGATTAACGAGCATTTGGCCTTTGTTAACGAGCTCATTCCAGGAGGCATAACTCCCAACAGATAACCTTAGAGGGAAGGGAACTATCAGGGGGGAAAGCCCAAGCCATTACGACTATATAGCCCTTAGAAGGTGGTCAAGATAAGTATTTGGGATGGGACGGCGGGTGGGAAGGAATGGTGCCCAACCACTTGGACGGTCGGGGATTGAACGCTGACCTGTATGACGCGAGACTGTCGCTCTACCGTCCAGTCCAATCAGTGGAACTTTAGAGGCCATATCAACGCGTGCTGTAAAGTGTGTGTGTTCAACGCGTGCTGTAAAGTGTGTGTGTTCAACGCGTGCTGTAAAGTGTGTGTGTTCAACGCGTGCTGTAAAGTGTGTGTGTTCAACGCGTGCTGTAAAGTGTGTGTGTTCAACGCGTGCTGTAAAGTGTGTGTGTTCAACGCGTGCTGTAAAAAGGGTGTGTGTTCAACGCCAGCTGTAAAGTGTGTGTGTTCAACGCGTGCTGTAAAGTGTTTTATTTTTTCTACCACAGACGTGGCCACACATTTACAATGCTAACCAGCATATATACATTTTCTTCTGTCCTCCATGGACAGGGTTAGAGATCAGTTAAACATATAGTTCAGGGATTTATTGAACAATCAACCACAGAAGGTGATTCGGTACTTTTAAAATGCTAAGCTAACCTACATACGTAAATACATAGATACACAGATTTACGTATGCCCTACATAAAGTGTTCGAAGTGTCATTAATGTGCATTTACAAAGGTGAAATGCAATTCTGATCAGCTTCCATATGTTCTTTATACACATACATATACATACACACACATATATACGTACATATACATATATGCATGCATATATACACACACATGCATTCACATACATTTGTCTCTTTTACTCTGACAGGGTGAGATAGCTGACTGAAAAACTAGTGTGCAATTAAGCACTTAATCACTGAAGGTGATTAAGGTGCTTTTACAAGCTCAGGTTATATAGTTACATCACATACATACATTGTATAATTGATACGAAGTATGTGTTCAACGCGTGCTGTCTAGCATATGCCGCTGACGATATCCTTTTGATGCGGGCCTCTAGGGACAGGTTCGGTGTGATATCAACCCCCAGATCTTTCTATTTGACTCTTACAGGATATCACCTCCCAGATGGTACCTTGTATTCAGCCCTCTGCTCCCTTCGCCTAATTTCATTACTTTATACTTTCCTGAGTTGAACATTAGTAGCCATTTTCTAGACCATTGAACAAATCCACAAGGGCCGTGACGAGGATTCGAACCTGCGTCCGGGAGCATCCCAGACACTGTTCTAGACCATTCCTCCAGTTTGTCCAGGTCGTCCTGTAGTCTCTGTCTATCATCATCTGTCTTTATTCTTCTCATAATTTGTGCATAGAATGGTGACCAGTATGACTGTATGGCGAGTGCCATGGTGACCAGTGAGAGTGTATAGTGACACGGGTGACTGTGGGGGAGTGCCTGAGCGTGGCCTCACCATACACCGGCCGGCTGGGGCTGGCCGGTTCAGATAAGAAATATATATATATATATATCCGGCCCGCGACCACTCCCGACTTCCTCCAGAGGGGGGGGGGGCGGCGCGCCCCCTCTCTGACCAATAAATAGGAATTTATTTAATCTTGTAGTAAAGTTGGCTGAATGTATCTTATTTGTGTTGTAGTGGGAGAGTAGCTGGGAGAGTGTGGTGGTGGTGGTGGGAGAGTAGCTGGGAGAGTGTGGTGGTGGTGGGAGAGTGTGGTGGTTGTGGTGGGAGAGTAGCTGGGAGTGTGGTGGTGGTGGTGGGAGAGTAGCTGGGAGTGTGGTGGTGGTGGTGGGAGAGTAGCTGGGAGTGTGGTGGTGGTGGTGGGAGAGTAGCTGGGAGTGTGGTGGTGGTGGTGGGAGAGTAGCTGGGAGTGTGTGGTGGTGGTGGGAGAGTAGCTGGGAGTGTGTGGTGGTGGTGGTGGGAGAGTAGCTGGGAGAGTGTGGTGGTGGGAGAGTAGCTGGGAGAGTGTGGGAAGGCAAAATAGAATATTGGTACAGGAACGGACCTTTCCAGGCGTGGTGGGGGGACCCTCCAGGCGTGGTGGGGGGACCCTCCAGGTGTGGTGGGGGGACCCTCCAGGTGTGGTGGGGGGACCCTCCAGGTGTGGTGGGGGGACCCTCCAGGTGTGGTGGGGGGACCCTCCAGGTGTGGTGGGGGGACCCTCCAGGTGTGGTGGGGGGACCCTCCAGGTGTGGTGGGGGGACCCTCCAGGTGTGGTGGGGGGACCCTCCAGGTGTGGGTGGGGACCCTCCAGGTGGGGGGGGACCCTCCAGACGTGTGGGGGGGACCCTCCAGACGTGTGGGGGGGACCCTCCAGACGTGTCGGGGGGGACCCTCCAGACGTGTGGGGGGGACCCTCCAGACGTGTGGGGGGGACCCTCCAGACGTGTGGGGGGGACCCTCCAGACGTGTGGGGGGGGGACCCTCCAGACGTGTGGGTGGGGACCCTCCAGACGTGTGGGGGGGACCCTCCAGACGTGTGGGGGGGACCCTCCAGACGTGTGGGGGGGACCCTCCAGACGTGTGGGGGGGACCCTCCAGACGTGTGGGGGGGGACCCTCCAGACGTGTGGGGGGGGACCCTCCAGACGTGTGGGGGGGGACCCTCCAGGCGTGTGGGGGGGGACCCTCCAGGCGTGTGGGGGGGGGGACCCTCCAGGCGCGTGTGGGGACCCTCCAGGCGTGTGTGTGGGGGGGGAACCCTCCAGGCAGAGGGTCCGGACACGACCCCATCGGGAGTAGGAAGGTAACGAAGAGCAATGGTCCGCCAGTTGCTAACTAACTTCGTTACTTGAAGAGGTTTCCGCAACAGTTCCGGCTGCTACTGCAGAGTTCCCTTACTCCAGGGAAGGCTCCCTGGGGCAGGAGCCTGGTGAGGATCACCTGTGTGTGTTAGACAGGTTTATCCTGTCGTCATGTATGTAGAACCTTGGCTGTCTAGTGGACAGAAACAGTCGAGCAACAGCGATTGAATTCGCTTTCCCATATGGGTCAGGTCACATACCTGGCTCCCCACACGGGTCAGGTCACACACCTGGCTCCCCACACGGGTCTGGTCTCAGCCTGAGCTCTCCAACTAACGCCAGAGTGGTTCAGGTGTTTTATTTACACAGGTAACATTAAAAGCAAAGAATAAACCCTGATATAAAAAAGTTGACCCTTGCTGAGAGAGAAACTCCAGAAATAACATATATACATCAACACAACTGTAATGGATTCCGATAAATCTGTGTGTGTGTGTGTGTGTGTGTGTGTGTGTGTGTGTGTGTGTGTGTGTGTGTGTGTGTGTGTGTGTGTGTGTGTGTGTGTGTGTGTGTACGTATTTTTACGTGTGAGTATGTGCACGTGTACCTTTGTGAATTTAACGATCAAATACTTAGGATGCCAATCGATAATCACGCAATGAGGCGCATCAATCCCTCCTTCCCCCCATCCCCAGGGTAGAGGAAGCACAATACTCGCCCTATACAACAACTGTGACTCCTGCCTCAGTCAGCATGAGTTATGAGCTGAAGCTGCCTGACTAAATTGCTACGCTCTCACCCGTTGACAGCACTGACAACTGGTCTGCAGGGTTTGTACACACACACACACACACACACACACACACACACACACACACACACACACACGGGCCAGTTGATTGACAGTTGAGAGGCGGGACCAAAGAGCCAAAGCTCAACCCCCGCAAGCACAATTAGGTGAGTACAATTAGGTGAGTACACACACACACACACACACACACACACACACACACACACACACACACACACACACACACACACACACACCACACACACCACACCACACACACCACACCACACACACCACACCACACCACACACACACACACACACACCACACCACACCACACCACACACACACACACACACACACACACACACACACACACACACACACACACACACACAAGAACTTTTTTAGTGTCAGAGTGGTTGACAAATGGAATACATTAGGCAGTGATGTGGTGGAGGCTGACTCCATACACAGTTTCAAGTGTAGATATGACAGAGCCCAGTAGGCTCAGGAACCTGTACACCTGTTGATTGACGGCTGAGAGGCGGGGCCAAAGAGCCAGAGCTCAACCCTCACAAGCACAACTAGGCGAGTACAACTAGGTGAGACACACACACACACACACACACACACACACACACACACACACACACACACACACACCACACACACACACACACACACACACACACACACACACCACACACACCACACACACACCACACACACACACACACACCACACACACACACACACAACACACATTGGACTGGAGCTGGAGGAGCCAGGAGTCACACTGTAGCAAGCTCCAGGAATATCGAATGACCTAAGTATTGGGAACGGGTCGAGGGCTACAGTGGTGTCTCAGGTTACATAAAGGTTCAGGCAAGTGTAAAAGCAAATAAAAAACAATAAACAAGAAAATTTAGTGAAAATACCCGAGTTGGAAATGTTTATTTTGTTCTAGAACAAAAAAAGATGGCCGCCGCCGCCACCACCACGGACAATGTAAGCACACCTGGTTGATGGGGTTCTGGGAGTTCTTCTACTCCCCAAGCCCGGCCCGAGGCCAGGCTCGACTTGTGAGAGTTTGGTCCACCAGGACCAAAGCTGTTGCTTGGAGCGGCCCGCAGGCCCACATGCCCACCACAGCCCGGTTGGTCCGGCACTCCTTGGAGGAATAAATCTAGCACACCAACAGATAATTGTTTCAAAGGATTCTCACCACAAGATACGAGGAAAGGAGGTGTTCTTGGCAGGTTAGAGATAATTGAGAATATGCAAAAGAAGTATGAAGAAAAGGTGCTTAAATTGGAAGAGGGCAATGGAGCTCTTAGGAGTGAGCTTTGCACTCTAAAAGGAAGTATTCTTCAGCAAGGTAAGATTATTACTGCATTAACAGACAAGGTAACAAATCAGGAGGAGCAACTCAAGGAACTAGTGAAAGAAAATGAGGTGTGGAAAGTGAAGTGTGGGGACTTTGAAGAAATAAACAAGAAAATAGACTAATATGGTGAACAACTCCAAGGAAGCCTGAGGGCTAACATAGTTAGGTAAGGATCTCCAACTGGGAACTTCATTCACAACACACACAGAGGAGGTTAATGAAGAACTAGAAAAGTATAAAGAAGAAATAAGAGACGTATGCACAAGTTGTAAAAGAGAAAGAGATGATCAAGGAATCGTGTTTGGAAGTCAAAACCAGAAATGACAAACAAGAAGCGGATCTTAGGCAAGCAATTAGGAAAGAACTGGTTACCAACAGTAAACTGGTACAATACACTGTTAATAGAAAGTTAATAGAATGAGTTTTCAGTTGCATATTGTCCTGGGGACCATTCAGGCTTGTTCGCATCACTGTTAATAGAAGTAAGTCCTTAATCATTTTTGGATGTTTAGAGAAGGAAATTTCATCTAGGGTGGACCGAGCAGCAGAAGAGATGAAAATTATAGAAAAAATAGTAGGATTGGGAGAAGGCCTAAATTCATAGGAACATGTTAGTGATTTTAGGAGGATAGGAAAATATGGGAGACAAGAACCGCCCCTTAAGAGTGACGTTTAATGGAGTGAAGTATATGACAGAAGTGCTTCGGAATACCAGAAAATTGCAGCCCGTCCTCCAAACAAAGACCCAAAAGTGATTCCATCCACCCGCCAAACCCCCTGTTTATGAATGAAAAGCGGTTTACACACGACTCACAACTGATTTCGTTCGAACACTTCCGGAACAAGTGCTTCACTGACGAGTTTTGTTCGAATCACAACGCTGTAAATGCTTCACCCACGTACTACAAATGCAAATAATCGCCATCCGAACCTAAACACCTAACCTAACCTAACCTATGCCTATATATGCACAATATGCTAATATATTATAATATTAATTTATATTTGAGAACATTCTTGTTTTGAATGAGCAGCAAGTTAAAATATATGAATGCGTCTGTGGGGGCGACCGCTGGATGTAATGGACTTGAGTCGAGGACGGGTTGGAAAATTGCAATGTGACGAGGATGGCAAACTTTGGTCAATAATCAATAAGACAAGACCTCTTAAAAGAGGACAGAGAAAAGCTGAAAATGAACCTCATTGAAGCGAAACGTCTAAATGGAGATAGAAATGAAGAAGAAAGGAATTCTTTTTTCTACAAAGTTTAAGGGACTGGAAAGCTTGTGAAATGGTTCATAAAGACAAAGCAACAAAATCATTAAAGGAAGGGGGTGTAAAGAACAAAGGGAAGGGGAACATATTCCTGAAAGTAGTATATACCAACATAGATGGAGTGAGATCGAAAATATTGGAGTTGAAGGATATAATTCAGCTCAAAGTGCCAGATATTGTCGCATTTAACAGAGACGAAACTTGAAGAAAATATTTTAAGTAAGGTCGTATTCCCAAGGGGCTACTCAGTTTGGAGATGTGACAGGAAAACTAGGAAAGGGGGAGGAGTGGCTGTCCTGGTGAAAGAACACCTGAAGGTAAGAGAATTAATATTTGAAAACCCTCGAGATATTCGCATAATGGCATTGCAGCTCTGGAATCAAGATAAGCTGATAATTTTAAATGCCTACAGCCCACCTGCAAGCAACACATGGACAAAGGAAGAACTGGATGACAAACGAGAGGGCCTCATAATGGCCATGAGAGAGATTATGGTAAGAGCTGACAAAGATAAATCCCGATTGTTGGTACTGAAGGACTTCAACTTTAAGGCAATAGACTGGGAAACCTACGAGGCAAGAACAGAAGACATTTGAACAGGCAGATTTGTAAACCTCATCTTAGAGACATTCATGTATCAACACGTCAAGCAGGCCACAAGAATGAGGGAAGGGGATGTTCAGTCAGTACTGGATCTAGTATTCACCAGGAAAGAAAGAGGTATTTGTCATTCAGTAACTGAGTATAAGTGGCCTCAGTAACACAAGGTAAACCCCACTATGGTTCCGTAGTGATTGTGGCCCTGGCCCTCCATATGGTAAACAGATTGTTGCTCAAAACCTGAGTTTTTAAACTCTCCAGGGAGCACTTCAGGGGTTCCCAGAGGTGTTCTACCCCAGGGGTAGCGTTGAGTGGCGCCGTGGCCCAGTTTGACAGAGTGCGACAGTCTGCCATGTTGATGGTGCAGGATAATGACGCGTTTATGGTGGCTATGCAGCACTATTCTGCCGTCACTAGTCTCGACTGTCGCTACCATGGCCTCACCATCATGCATAGCACCACCGGTAATATTCTCACTATTAAAACCACCTGCACATTGTTATTCTATTCACCACTGATGTCTTCACCATCCCCTCCACTATCACTATCCCTCTACTACCATTATCCCTCCACTAACAACATAAACACCCCCACCACAGTTGGTTGGCCACTGTTAGTGGGAAGCTGACTATATAGCTAGTTGCAAGCCACTAGCACCCGACCATAACCAAAATCACCACCACCACCACCACTACCACTACCACCACCACCACCACTACCACTACCACTACCACCACCACCACCACTACCACTACCACCACCACCACCACTACCACTACCACCACCACCACCACCACCACTACCACCACCCACACCACCACCACCACCACTACCACCCACACCCACACCACCACCACCACCACCACAGCGTACCTCTGTGACTTCTGGTCCTTAATTAAAACTTACGATACGATGAACATCAGTTATGATTGACTCCCGTCTCCACTGAATGAAGTTTCAAAACAGTAAATTCAGGATCCTTGTGCATGTGACCCCTAGATGTGACGTGCTCCTGCGACGTGCTCCTGCGACGTGCTCCTGTGACGTGCTCCTGTGACGTGCTCGAAATACAATTTCATGTAATACATTAAGTGAGGTGTTTTTGTGATGACTTGTGTTGGAAGGCGTCGTCTGGCCCAACTGCTCTTGACACAGGGGATACGAACGTGTTGTGGCCCAACTGCTCTTGACACAGGGGATACGAACGTGTTGTGGCCCAACTGCTCTTGACACAGGGGATACGAACGTGTTGTGGCCCAATTGCTCTTGACACAGGGGATACGAACGTGTTGTGGCCCAACTGCTCTTGACACAGGGGATACGAACGTGTTGTGGGCCAACTGCTCTTGACACAGGGGATACGAACGTGTTGTGGCCCAACTGCTCTCGACACAGGGGGATACGAACGTGTTGTGGCCCAACTGCTCTTGACACAGGGGATACGAACATGTTATGGGCCAACTGCTCTTGACACAGGGGATACGAACGTGTTGTGGACAAATATCGACTGTTGACATGTACGAACCGTTAACACCAGGCCCAGTGGGTCCTATGGGACAAATCTCAATTCATGAATTCAAACTTGTGCAATGTTGATGTTTAAAACATATTTGAAAATTAGGTTCATGTTGACAGATATGGAATAATTAATACTGATTCTCATGTAAATCATCCTTAGCGTTACATTTGTTTAACAGCTTTTATAATATCTTCAGTATAATGTTTTGTGAAGTGAGATAACATGCAAGTTTTAATCCCAAAGACTGCATGAGTGAAAAAATTGAAATAACAACACAATGTTTCGTTTTTTATATATAACAGAATTCGTTGACGAATACTATAAATCTCTCTGTCAGGAAATGAGTTTATCAGAAAGTGTCAAGAAACCCGCTAAACTACACGAATTATTATTAATTTAGTTATCAAATCAACTAAACATCACTATGAACATCACCTCGTTATAATGTATCAGGCTGCAATTAATTATTACAAGCCTAGAAATAGTTTTTGTTTAATTGTCATTGGAAACCGCCAAGCCATCACGACTATATAGCACTTGGAAAGGGGTCAGAATAAGGATTTGGGATGGGACGGGGGTAAAGGAATGGTGCCTAACCACTTGGACGGTCGGGGATTGAACGCCGATCTGCATGAAGCGAGACCGTCGCTCTACTATCCAGCCCAAGTGGTTGGGTAAAAAAATTAGAAGCCCATGGGACGTTTACAAGCACGAAAACTTGCCAATCAACTGTTGTTATTGTTATAAACAGCCTCCTGGTGCTTCGGAACTCATTAACTGTTTAATAATTGTAAACAAACCCGCCAAAGATTGTGAAAAGATGTACAGGTTCGTAAGTGCTTGCGTAACTGCTTCATGAATCTGGCCCCCAGGTGATGGATTGGTACCAAACATGACCGAGCTCATGACCCCGTCACGAAGTACGATAACACACACACACACATATATATACAAAAATATGTGAGTGATATTCTTAATGCAGAATTGTTTCAGTGAGTAAATATTGCTCTAATTCTTTACACACACACATGTTACAATTAGCATGGAGACATTGTGTTGTGTTACCTACAACATGAATGATAAGTTTATGTGGTTGTTTCAGGTTTACGCCCCCCTCCCCCTTCCTGGCGCTATGTTTGAAGCATGTGACGCAAGTTGTGATGCTTCACATAACGTGTGACGCAAGTTGTGACGGTTCATATTACATGTGACGCAAGGTGTGACGGTTCACATAACGTGTGATGCAAGTTGTGACGTTAGGAATAACAGGGTCTTTGACAGTGTGACTGGGGGGGGGGTGATCCTCCCCCAGTCACACCGTGGGCGTGGGTCTTCCCTGGGAGTGTGTGGGGGAGTACGCGGTAGAGAGGAAAAGTTTGGGAGTAAGAGAGAATTTGGGAGTGTGTAAGAGAGAGAGTGGGAGTAAGGGGGAGAGAGAGAGAGAGTGTGATCAAGTGTATGGGAAAGAGTGGAACACAAGAGAGTGAGAGCAGCATGGAAAACAGAGAAAGAAAATAGAATCTGGAAACAGGAGAAATGAGAGAGAAGGAAGGACGGAGGAGAGGAAACTAAGAAAAAGAAGAAGCACAACTAAGAATAAAATATCAGGAGGAAAGAAGAAGAAGAAGAACCTCTTTATCAAGTTTCAAGATGATGAAGCTTGATAAAGAGTGAGATGGAGGAAGGGAACAAGGAGCAGTAAGAAACGAGAGATAAGGAAAGAGGAAAGGAGAATTAATCTAAAACACCTTGGCCCCATCCACACACAGGCAATGCACGTAGAACTAACTCGAACACACACACACACACACACACACACACACACACACACACACACACACACACACACACACACACACACACACACACACACACACACACACACACACGAGACAAACACGGACACACACACACACGACTAACACGGACACACACACACACGACTAACATGGACACACACACACACGAGACAAACACGGACACACACACACGAGACAAACACGGACACACACACACACGACTAACACGGACACACACACACACGACTAACATGGACACACACACACACGACTAACATGGACACACACACACACGACTAACATGGACACACACACACACGACTAACATGGACACACACACACACGACTAACATGGACACACACACACACGACTAACATGGACACACACACACACGACTAACATGGACACACACACACACGACTAACATGGACACACACACACACGACTAACATGGACACACACACACACGACTAACATGGACACACACACACACGACTAACATGGACACACACACACACGACTAACATGGACACACACACACACGACTAACATGGACACACACACACACGACTAACATGGACACACACACACACGACTAACATGGACACACACACACGACTAACATGGACACACACACACGACTAACATGGACACACACACGACAGACACATACACACGACCAACATGGACAAACACACACACATCAGTGGCACCAGAGGATATCGTCCATCGTAACGTGAGAACGTAAACACTCGCTTCAAACAAACAAGGAAATGACGCGATCAGTGATAGTGCGTTCCCCCCTCTGTGTGTTTTTTAATGGTCGACACACACACACACACACACACACACACACACACACACACACACACACACACACACACTGAAAGATGATGTAACCTGCAGAATTAGCCCATTAGGTGGAAGTTCGATTTCAACACCAGCACGTGTAAGGTGATTAAACAATAATCAGATGAGACCACCATTAACAACAAGCCTAACTCCGAGGGCACATATGAACAGGATAACATCAGCAGCATACTCGACATCACCTAAACCAAAAATAACACTCCGCACTAAGAGGGCTCACCGATCTCACACCATCTACGTGAGACCAACCTTAGAGTATGCAGTCCCACCTTAAATATCCATTATGGAAAAATGAACAGTTCTTTTCAACTAGGCTCGTTCCAGAATATCTTGGCTCCAGCACAGAACTGTTCGAAAAGGACAGTCAATATATGTACTTATATACCTTTATATACGTACTTATATACGTACTTATATACGTACTTATATACGATAATGTCCTGTATGAATATGTTTGCTGTATAACCGCGCCACTGTTGTGCCCACACTACTCAACAGTGGAACACTGATATAGTGGACACACTGAAAGATATCTCTTTCCATTAAAAAAAAGTTCCACATTATTTCTATAAAAAAATAATTACCAGCCAAGTGCTAGATATACAAAAAATCGTTCCATTACAATAAAATAAAAAATAATGAATTACTTGCACGTTAATTTACGTTTATTGGACAGTTCGGTGTGTTTTTGTTTGGCCTTTTAAAGTAATTACTTTATTTAGTTATCATATCGCAAACTGTACATAGGGAGAATAATCAGAATTACATCCATTCTAATCTTTTTTATGATAATACTGATCCGGATACGAGAGGAGTTTGTCAACATTTGAATTCAATGGAAATGTTTTTTCCCTCTTTAAATGCTATATTAATTTTGTTCGTGTGATTACACTGGTGAGTCGAATTGATAATATTGATGAAACTGTATTGATGTCGTGTTGATTGATGTCGTGTTGATTGATGTCGTGGTGATTGATGTCGTGGTGATTGATGTCGTGGTGATTGATGTCGTGGTGATTGATGTCGTGGTGATTGATGTCGTGGTGATTGATGTCGTGGTGATTGATGTCGTGGTGATTGATGTCGTGGTGATTGATGTCGTGGTGATTGATGTCGTGGTGATTGATGTCGTGGTGATTGATGTCGTGTTGATTGATGTCGTGGTGATTGATGTCGTGGTGATTGATGTCGTGCTGATTGATGTCGTGGTGATTGATGTCGTGGTGATTGATGTCGTGGTGATTGATGTCGTGGTGATTGATGTCGTGGTGATTGATGTCGTGGTGATTGATGTCGTGGTGATTGATGTCGTGCTGATTGATGTCGTGCTGATTGATGTCGTGCTGATTGATGTCGTGCTGATTGATGTCGTGCTGATTGATGTCGTGCTGATTGATGTCGTGCTGATTGATGTCGTGCTGATTGATGTCGTGCTGATTGATGTCGTGCTGATTGATGTCGTGCTGATTGATGTCGTGCTGATTGATGTCGTGCTGATTGATGTCGTGCTGATTGATGTCGTGCTGATTGATGTCGTGCTGATTGATGTCGTGCTGATTGATGTCGTGCTGATTGATGTCGTGCTGATTGATGTCGTGCTGATTGATGTCGTGCTGATTGATGTCGTGCTGATTGATGTCGTGCTGATTGATGTCGTGCTGATTGATGTCGTGGTGATTGATGTCGTGGTGATTGATCTCGTGTTGATTGATGTCGTGTTGATGCTCCTTATCTTTGTGATGTCTACGGTAGCCTTAAGACGCAGCAGAGATCTTCAGAAAGCTATTTACAACATCACCAGGACCCACCCGTACGGGTATGCAGCTCCGGTCTGGATCCCCACATGATCAACATTGAATGGAACTGTAACATACGAAGGTATATGCAACATGATTTGTTTTGCAACTGAGGGGATTGAACTACCTTGGACGACCGAGGGATCTTAACCTGGCCACACTGGAGGCAGGACGCAAGGAACACGCCATAACCTGGCCACACTGGAGGCAGGACGCAAGGAACACACCATAACCTGGCCACACTGTAGGCAGGACGCAAGGAACACACCATAACCTGGCCACATTGGAGGCAAGACGCAAGGAACACACCATAACCTGGCCACATTGGAGGCAGGACGCATGAACACTCCATAACCTCGCCACACTGGAGGCAGGACGCAAGGAACACACCATAACCTGGCCACACTTGAGGCAGGACGCAAGGAACACACCATAATCTGGCTACACTGGAGGCAGGACGCAAGGAACACGCCATAATCTCGCTACACTGGAGGCAGGACGCAAGGAACACACCATAACCTGGCCACACTGTAGGCAGGACGCAAGGAACACACCATAACCTGGCCACATTGGAGGCAGGACGCATGAACACTCCATAACCTCGCTACACTGGAGGCAGGACGCAAGGAACACACCATAACCTGGCCACATTGGAGGCAGGACGCATGAACACTCCATAACCTCGCCACACTGGAGGCAGGACGCAAGGAACACACCATAACCTGGCTACACTGGAGGCAGGACGCAAGGAACACGCCATAACCTGGCCACACTGGAGGCAGGACGCAAGGAACACGCCATAACCTGGCCACACTGGAGGCAGGACGCAAGGAACACGCCATAACCTGGCCACACTGGAGGCAGGACGCAAGGAACACGCCATAACCTGGCCACACTGGAGGCAGGACGCAAGGAACACACCATAACCTGGCCACACTGGAGGCAGGACGCAAGGAACACGCCATAATCTGGCCACACTGGAGGCAGGACGCAAGGAACACGCCATAACCTGGCCACACTGGAGGCAGGACGCAAGGAACACGCCATAACCTGGCCACACTGGAGGCAGGACGCAAGGGACGCACTGAAACAACTACCAAAACATTAAGATAACATAAAGTCTTAACAAAGACTCAGTGAGAACCCAAGAGCCGTAACCCAATGGGTTCGAAGATATCAAAGAAACAAAGTCCACCGTTTCAAAACATAACACACACACACACACAAAAAAAACGCCAAAGAACTCATTAACAAAAGATTGTCACCTCATGCATTAACAAACGCATCAAGGTGAGTATACCTTGTGAGTATACCTTGTGAGTATACCTTGTGAGTATACACACACACACACACACACACACACACACACACACACACACACACACACACACACACACACACACACACACCATGAGGATATATTTATGGCTGAGTCTCCCTGCAGTTGGAGTCTCTACGGAAATTGTCTTCAGAATACTTTGTAAGTTCTTTATCTCTCAACTGGTCCTGCCAAACCTCTGGGAACTGCAGGTATGTGCAGGGTAATATATTCAGGAAATACTCTTCCTATGTTACGATTAAGTATTTGTTAGAAATTTAGGTGGAATTGATGTCGAAAGCGGAAACATTCATCTATGTGTACCAGGAGTGACGCTGGTAGCGTTGATCTGTGTATCAAACATCACGCTGGTGGCGTTGATCTGTGTACGAAACATCACGCTGGTGGCGTTGATCTGTGTACGAAACATCACGCTGGTAGCGTTGATCTGTGTATCAAACATCACGCTGGTGGCGTTGACGCAGGACTTGTCCCGCTGAAAAAGCTACACAGAACCTAAGTCCTCAAAGGCCAGCCAAGGTCCTGGACAAGCGATATTAAAGCGCGTATTAAGGAACAAAATGGATAAAAGTGAGCGCTGCCAACGCTTGCCACGAAAGGGATAGAAAAGTGTACCAGCGAGTATAAACTTACCTACAAAAATGGAGCGAGTTTGCATAGTTGAATACTGCGACACATAATACTGCGGTGTGGCCAGCAATTTATGTGTGTGTGTGTGTGTGTGTGTGTGCAGTTGAAGCTGCTGTTGCTGCTGCTGTTGCTGCTGCAGCAGTCGCGCGACGCTGTAATATTCATGCACCTTCAGCTGAGCTGTACACTGCCGCTAACATATAGCAAGTGGCGCTACTTCAGCCAGGGGTCGTGTGTCTCCCTGCTAATGGTCGCTGCTTGTCTTCGCTCCTTTATGATTGGTTCAGTTCTACTGCCATTAAGGAGTCGAGTTTGTGTATTCTTAGCTACTTAAACACGCTATCGTTAGCGTCTTTCCCTACCTAGACACGCTATGATTAGCGTCTTTTATTACCTTAACACGCTATGTCATATATATATATATATATATATATATATATATATATATATATATATATATATATATATATATATATATATATATATATATATATATGCGAACAAGCCTGAATGGTCCCCAGGACATATGCAACTGAAAACTCACACCCCAGAAGTGACTCGAACCCATACTCCCAGAAGCAACGCAACTGGTATGTACAAGACGCCTTAATCCACTTGACCATCACGACCGGACATAATGAGGTGATAGCCGAGGCTATATGAACCACCCCACCGCCGGCACTCGGATAGTTATCTTGGGCATAGCATTTTACCAAATCACCTCATTCTTTGGGGCACACGTGAGGAACACAAATGCGAACAAGCCTGAATGGTCCCCAGGACATATGCAACTGAAAACTCACACCCCAGAAGTGACTCGAACCCATACTCCCAGAAGCAACGCAACTGGTATGTACAAGACGCCTTAATCCACTTGACCATCACGACCGGACATAATGAGGTGATAGCCGAGGCTATATGAACCACCCCACCGCCGGCACTCGGATAGTTATCTTGGGCATAGCATTTTACCAAATCACCTCATTCTTTGGGGCACACGTGAGGAACACAAATGCGAACAAGCCTGAATGGTCCCCAGGACATATGCAACTGAAAACTCACACCACAGAAGTGACTCGAACCCATACTCCCAGAAGCAACGCAACTGGTATGTACAAGACGCCTTAATCCACTTGACCATCACGACCGGACATAATGAGGTGATAGCCGAGGCTATATGAACCACCCCACCGCCGGCACTCGGATAGTTATCTTGGGCATAGCATTTTACCAAATCACCTCATTCTTTGGGGCACACGTGAGGAACACAAATGCGAACAAGCCTGAATGGTCCCCAGGACATATGCAACTGAAAACTCACACCCCAGAAGTGACTCGAACCCATACTCCCAGAAGCAACGCAACTGGTATGTACAAGACGCCTTAATCCACTTGACCATCACGACCGGACATAATGAGGTGATAGCCGAGGCTATATGAACCACCCCACCGCCGGCACTCGGATAGTTATCTTGCGCATAGCATTTTACCAAATCACCTCATTCTTTGGGGCACACGTGAGGAACACAAATGCGAACAAGCCTGAATGGTCCCCAGGACATATGCAACTGAACATATGCAACACGACCGGACCTCATTATGTCCGGTCGTGATGGTCAAGTGGATTAAGGCGTCTTGTACATACCAGTTGCGTTGCTTCTGGGAGTATGGGTTCGAGTCACTTCTGGGGTGTGAGTTTTCAGTTGCATATGTCCTGGGGACCATTCAGGCTTGTTCGCATTTGTGTTCCTCACGTGTGCCCCAAAGAATGAGGTGATTTGGTAAAATGCTATGCCCAAGATAACTATCCGAGTGCCGGCGGTGGGGTGGTTCATATAGCCTCGGCTATCACCTCATTATGTCCGGTCGTGATGGTCAAGTGGATTAAGGCGTCTTGTACATACCAGTTGCGTTGCTTCTGGGAGTATGGTTCGAGTCACTTCTGGGGTGTGAGTTTTCAGTTGCATATGTCCTGGGGACCATTCAGGCTTGTTCGCATTTGTGTTCCTCACGTGTGCCCCAAAGAATGAGGTGATTTGGTAAAATGCTATGCCCAAGATAACTATCCGAGTGCCGGCGGTGGGGTGGTTCATATAGCCTCGGCTATCACCTCATTATGTCCGGTCGTGATGGTCAAGTGGATTAAGGCGTCTTGTACATACCAGTTGCGTTGCTTCTGGGAGTATGGGTTCGAGTCACTTCTGGGGTGTGAGTTTTCAGTGATATATATATATATATATATATATATATATATATATATATATATATATATATATATATATATATATATATATATATATATATATATATATAAACTCTTATCCTGAACCCTTCCCATTGCTATATAGTCATAATGACTTGGCGCTTTCCCTGATAGTTCCCTTCCCTTCTCTCAGCAGTTGTTACTCCTGCGTGACGCACGTGACACGCGTCACACCTGCTACTCCTGCGTGACGCACGTGACACGCGTCACACCTGCTACTCCTGCGTGACGCACGTGACATGCGTCACACCTGCTACTCCTGCGTGACGCACGTGACACGCGTCACATCTGCTACTCCTGCGTGACGCACGTGACATGCGTCACACCTGCTACTCCTGCGTGACGCACGTGACACGCGTCACACCTGCTACTCCTGCGTGACGCACATACTCCCGTCATTATCTACCACCACCTTCTTGGCCTTTCACTGGAAAATATTATATAATTGGAAAACAGATCGAGAAATGCAGTATTATCACCAGCGTATTTTTCTCCTCTCTGACAGTGGACTCTGAGCCTCAGGCAGACAATATCTGCGATATTTACGGTAATGGTTCACCGTTACTGGTGAGCGATATTTCCTTAATGTCACTTTCTCTTTGTAAATTGACTTAAAAACTCGGAGAATGATGAGGAGGGTGGTTTGTTAGAGTTGTGTGTGGATATGGTGGTGGGTGTTGGCACCCCTGACTCCTGTGAGAGGGTGAGTGGGGGGGCGGGGGGGGAGGGGAATCCTGTGAGGGAGGATTCCTGTGAGGTAGGATTCCTGTGAGGTAGGATTCCTGTGAGGGAGGATTCCTGTGAGGTAGGATTCCTGTGAGGTAGGATTCCTGTGAGGTGTTCCCAGGAGTAGCATTGACCACTTCTTCCTTTCAGCCAAGTTAATGCACAATCTTAAATGTGTAAACTTCATTTCTTCAGAAGGCGGAGCACTGGAACATCGACTAGCTGAGTGTATCTAGGTAAGTACTCACACATGCATATAATACACTGCAGGTACATACATATGCATAATAGCATATGTAGGCATATGTAATTGGTGTGTACTGGCAGCAGGTTTTCATTTAGACATGTTTCATTGAATATGATGTCATATTTCATGCTGATTATTTTCTTCTTTATGGCTTCTATCCTTCTGACGGAAGGGTCTTGCATCTTGAGTTAATTGGAAGAGGTTTTCTCCAAATGTCATAGAACTGTTCGAGGTTGACTTAAAGAATTAAAATTAACTGTTGAATGTATTATAACTTATTTTAAATTTACACAATGTTTCGAACCAACATGGTTCATTCTCAAGTGAAGAGACAGGAGAGAACATATCGGATTTAGACCTCTGGGAGGTCAGGTACAGAGGAGAGAAGTAGACATAGTGTTTTGGGCAGTGACGTCAGTGTTAGCATCTCTCGCGGTCCGGTATACTGCTCTCACTCTTATGGTGGGTAGAGTGTTCTCACTCTCATGGTGGGTAGTGTGTTCTCACTCTTATGGTGGGTAGAGTGTTCTCACTCTCATGGTGGGTAGAGTGTTCTCACTCTTATGGTGGGTAGAGTGTTCTCACTCTCATGGTGGGTAGAGTGTTCTCACTCTCATGGTGGGTAGTGTGTTCTCACTCTTATGGTGGGTAGAGTGTTCTCACTCTCATGGTGGGTAGAATGTTCTCACTCTTATGGTGGGTAGAGTGTTCTAACTCTCATGGTGGGTAGAGTGTTCTCACTCTCATGGTGGGTAGAGTGTTCTCACTCTCATGGTGGGTAGTGTGTTCTCACTCTTATGGTGGGTAGAGTGTTCTCACTCTTATGGTGGGTAGAGTGTTCTCACTCTCATGGTGGGTAGTGTGTTCTCACTCTCTTGGTGGGTAGAGTGTTCTCACTCTCATGGTGGGTAGAGTGTTCTCACTCTCATGGTGGGTAGTGTGTTCTCACTCGTACCTAGTAGCCAGAACGTGTTCTCACTCTGCAATGGTGCCTAATAAGCCAAGTTTTCATGAATTGTTTTTGACTTCTCTATCTCTTCGGTGGGTAGTTGTTAGGTTCTCATGGTCGGTAGAGGTGGTTAGGTCGGTGTGTGTGTGTGTAATGTATGTATGTGTGTATGTATTTATGTATGTATGTATGTGTGTGTATGTAGGTGTGAATGTATGTAGGTATATATATATATATATATATATATATATATATATATATATATATATATATATATATATATATATATATATATATATATATATATAATATTATATAATCTCACGTAACAGAGGCGAAACAATATATAGATATTGTTAGGCCTTTGTGATGGTCAAAGGAAAATACCTGAACAAAGAAGAAGATCCTTGTAATCAAGAGATGGACACACCTGTATATATTAAATGGTGCAACACTGACAGGAATTTAGAGCAGGATTTTAAAGGAGAAATTCCTGGCCTCGGCTGTTAAAATATACCAGAATTTAACGTAAATATATTATATGAACGTGCTCATCCGTCTGGAAGCCTCACACACCTGTCTGGAAGCCTCACACACCTGTCTGGAAGCCTCACACACCTGTCTGGAAGCCTCACACACCCGTCTGGAAGCCTCACACACCTGTCTGGAAGCCTCACACACCTGTCTGGAAGCCTCACACACCTGTCTGGAAGCCTCACACACCTGTCTGGAAGCCTCACACACCTCTGGAAGCTTCACACACCTGTCTGGAAGCCCCTCGCACACACCCGTCTGGAAGCCCCCTCGCACACACCCGTCTGGAAGCCCCCTTGCACACACCCGTCTGGAAGCCTCACACACCCGTCTGGAAGCCTCACACACCTGTCTGGAAGCCTCACACACCTGTCTGGAAGCCTCACACACCTGTCTGGAAGCCTCACACACCTGTCTGGAAGCCTCACACACCCGTCTGGAAGCCTCACACACCTGTCTGGAAGCCTCACACACCTGTCTGGAAGCCTCACACACCTGTCTGGAAGCCTCACACACCTGTCTGGAAGCCTCACACACCTGTCTGGAAGCCTCACACACCTGTCTGGAAGCCTCACACACCTGTCTGGAAGCCCCTCGCACACACCCGTCTGGAAGCCCCCTCACACACACCCGTCTGGAAGCCCCCTCGCACACACCCGTCTGGAAGCCCCCTCGCACACACCCGTCTGGAAGCCCCCTCGCACACACCCGTCTGGAAGCCCCCTCGCACACACCCGTCTGGAAGCCCCCTCGCACACACCCGTCTGGAAGCCCCCTCGCACACACCCGTCTGGAAGCCCCCTCGCACACACCCGTCTGGAAGCCCCCTCGCACACACCCGTCTGGAAGCCCCCTCGCACACACCCGTCTGGAAGCTCCCTCGCACACACCCGTCTGGAAGCCCCCTCGCACACACCCGTCTGGAAGCCCCCTCGCACACACCCGTCTGGAAGCCCCCTCGCACACACCCGTCTGGAAGCCCCCTCGCACACACCCGTCTGGAAGCCCCCTCGCACACACCCGTCTGGAAGCCCCCTCGCACACACCCGTCTGGAAGCCCCCTCGCACACACCCGTCTGGGAGCCCCTTCGCACACACCCGTCTGGGAGCCCCCTCGCACACACCCGTCTGGGAGCCCCCTCGCACACACCCGTCTGGGAGCCCCCTCGCACACACCCGTCTGGGAGCCCCCTCGCACACACCCGTCTGGGAGCCCCCTCGCACACACCCGTCTGGATGTCCCCTCGCACACACCCGCCTG
Source organism: Procambarus clarkii (assembly GCF_020424385.1). NCBI lineage: Eukaryota > Metazoa > Arthropoda > Malacostraca > Decapoda > Cambaridae > Procambarus > Procambarus clarkii. The sequence goes on along the minus strand of NC_059600.1, from coordinate 11,121,059 downwards.
GAAGTCCCCCCCCCTCCCACACACACACCCGCCTGGAACCCCCCCCCCCCACACACACCCGCCTGGAACCCCCCCCCCCCACAAACCCGCCTGGAACCCCCCCCCCCCCCACACACACCCGCCTGGAGCCTCCCCCCTTACACACACCCGCCTGGAACCCCCCCCCCCCCCCCCCACACATACACCTGCCTGGAACCCCCCCCCCCCCACACACACACCCGCCTGGAACCCTTCCCCCCCACTCACCCGCCTGGAACTAACACACACACACACCTGTCTGGAGCCCCCCCCCCCACACACACACCCGCCTGGAACCCCTCCCCCCACTCACCCGCCTGGAACTCCCCCCTCCTCCCCACACACACACACACCTGTCTGGACCCCCCCTCCCACACACACACACACACACACACCTGCCACACACACACACACACACACACACACACACACACACATGGAACACACACACACACACACCTGCCTGGAACCCCCCCCCCCCCCCACACACACACACACACACCCGCATGGAACCCCTCCCCTCCCTCACCCGCCTGGAAACCCCCCCCCCCTCCCACACACACACCTGTCTGGAACCCCCCCCCACACGCCCGCCTGGAACTCCCCCCCCCCTCCCCACACACACTCACCCGCCTGGAACCTCCCCACACACACACACACCCGCCTGGAACCCCTCCCCTCACTCACCCGCCTGGAACCCCCCCCCCCCTTCCTCCCACACACACACCTGTCTGGAACCCCGCACACGCCCGCCTGGAACACCCCCCCACCCCCACACACCCGCGTGGACCCCCACCACCACCACAGTGACTCTGCTCGTAATGTCATAACAACAATATGCATCAATGCTTAGTTGGCCACCAATATCTAACCATCCCTGCAAGGAGGGAGAAAACCTTAGCTGCCTCAGTCATCAAAGCTATAAATGATTTCCCCAGGAAGGACAACCCGGAAAGCCGTCCCCCACGTGCGTAAAAAAAAATCCCCACAGAGAGGACAAGCAACAATGGCGTATACGAGACATCGAAAACCAGAGCGACAGGCAGCAAGGAGATAGAAGAAGGCAAGACTGTCGGCGCAATAAGAGTCATGAGCAGCGACGACACAATTGCTGACAGAGATGCCAATACGACTCAACCCTCTAAGGAACAAGCACCCACCCCCAAGGGCCAGATTCACGAAGCAGTTATACAAGTACTTACGAACGTGCACATCTTTCCGCAATCTATGACGGCTTTGGTTACATTTATTAAACAGTTTACAAGTATGAAAACTTCACAGTCAACTGTTGTTATTGTTATGAACAGCCTCCTGGTGCTTCGGAGCTCATTAACTGTTCAATAATTGCAAACAAAGCCGCCAAATATTGAAAAAAAGATATACAGGTTCGTAAGTGCTTGCGTAACTGCTTCGTGAATCTGGCCCCAGCGCTCCATGTGAGAAAGAGATATTCTACCAGTTTGGGGGTTACTGGAACGAACCTCTCTGGGTGGACGAATCTGCGGTCAGCAAAGCAGCCTGGTCCTTCCCGCCAGAATCTCTGCGGGATAGTCTTCACAAGGCTTCACAGGGTTCCTGCTTCACAAGCCCGGCATGGTGCCAGGAGTAATGACAATCCCGCTTCCGGCTTGCAAGGAGGTAACAAAGCCAGTTCTTCCTATCGCAACCGTGAGCTGGAACTCGCGTTCTTGTGGGCGCGAGTCCACAGGTCTGCTGATTCCGCTTGGGCGCCTCTCTCTTATAGTCTGTCTTACTTCATCAAACTTTAGAATCGGAGCTGCATTACCGCAACACAGCGGGTTGTATCTAAACTCATTTCACAAGTTTGGGGGTCTCATTATCCTTGCTAATCCCGAAGTTTGTCCATATTGAAAATAGCGAGAGTAATACTTTTTTAGCCTCAAATATAATGTATCGGTCCAGGATGCTTCCTCCACTGTATTTTAATAAGGAAGAGAACTGGAAGAGTACTTGAGAGCCTAATGACACCTGAAGGAAAATGTCTTTATATTGAAAGGGAAAGTCTGGTGATTGGTCTCTGAGATTGAGCCGGTCGGCCGCCATGCAATATACTGACTAAAGCTGCCGGAGTCGCCGGGAAGCCGCCTCCGCTGTCCAGACTAGCAGCAAGATTACCGTCAACTAAGCCCCGCGTGTGTGTGACGCTGGTAAGGTGAAGCTGTAAATGCAACCTGTCCTCTTAAAAAGAACGTCGCTTTTGGCCGTTTACCCGTATGACCGAATATGGACGTAATTTGAAAATGAACAAAAAATGAAAATAAATTTGGGATTTTTTTTTCAACAACAGTAAATTAAAGGTCCTCTGATAGGTTAGTTGGGCAGGAAATTCTCATAAAGTTTCAAAACCGTATGAAAAACGTTAATGGAAAGTTGCCTTTTCTAAGCTTGCCGAGTAAGCCGGACGACTCAAACAGAAAACGGAACAGTACGTCACTTTTGTGAGTCGATTTCATTTCAAATTAGTTGGTAAGTGACCGGACTGATTCTGCCAGGCGACCTTGGTGGCGCGGCCAGGCTTGTTGGGTCTGCAGGTGGGTAGCGATGGTATTACCATCACCAGCAAATATTCCTATAACCCCCTTCTAGTGAGTAGCAAAGATATTTCCATCTGGGGAAATATGTCTATTACCTCCCCAGGCGAGGAGCGAAGATTAATATACATTGTTTACCCCGGAGGCCTACTTAAAGAGCTCGCGGTTTATTTCAGTGGGACTCCGAAACGCCTTCATGCGCCGCACATCTTTATTGCTTTTTTTCTATACTCATGTTCATACCATTTAGTTGTATTTTTTTGAGAGTTGTCATTCGTGTAACACGGACTCTGAGATCGCTCTCATTTTGGCTATTAAAGTTTCGTACAAATTCATCAAAGTCGATATTGTGTGAACCAATCACTGATCCCCGTGTGTAAAGTTGGGTGTCATGTGAGCTTTGAGGGATAGTCTCTTTCTTTGCTTCGTATTTCTCTCTTCTTAGTGTAGATATCAGTAAGCAGTGTCCAGTGACCACTGCAGAGATCACAGTTGATGTGTGTGTGCTGGTCCTGCACGCACACAATTGATGTGTGTGTCATCATCCTGCCCTTGTAGCAGGATGTAGCCTTGTAGCAGTTCTCAGGGGAATTGACAGGGTGGACAAAGACAAACTCTTCAGCACGGGTGGAACACGAACAAGGGGACACAGGTGGAAACTTAGTACCCAGATGAGCCACAGAGACGTTAGAAAGAATTTTGTCAGTGTCAGGGTAGTTAACAAATGGAATGCATTAAGTAGTGTTGTGGTGGAGGCTGACTCCATTCACAGTTTCAAATGTAGATATGATAGAGCCCAATAGGCTCAGAAATCTGTACACCAGTTGATTGACAGTTGAGAAGCGGGACCAGAGAGCCAGAGCTCAACCCCCGAAAACACAACTAAGTGAGTACTCCTGCTATCTATCCTGCCCTTGTAGCAGGAGGCACACTCCTGCTATCTATCCTGCCCTTGTAGCAGGAGGCACACTCCTGCTATCTATCCTGCCCTTGTAGCAGGAGTGCGTGGTTTAGTCTCCCTCCAATCAGATGTACCGACTCCCGCCAGAATCTCTGCTTTATCACCCAGGACTAGTAGCGAAAATATTACCATCAGGATAACAGGATAAATATTCCTATTTCTATTAGTAATTAGCAAAGATATTTCCAACAGGAGGAATATTCCTAGTGCCTCCCCCACCACCCCCTCCCGGTGAAGAGCGCAGATATTACTCCGCGTGCAGCTGAGAGACGAGAATTGTTCTTGTAATATCGATGACAAAAATTTCTCTGGAGAGAAATGGAGTGGCCGATATCGTTGAAACATTGGAAACTGGTTTGACGTCGGTGTTGACCAGGCCAAGTGGGAAGGTCAAGGGGGGTCAAGGTCAGGGCTGAAGGTCACGAGAGTGGTGGACAAAACATAATGCCTAATATCTAAATCTAATATCTAATATCTATTATCTAAATACAGAAGAACTTTCTTCTATTTTACATTAGGCTTCTCAAATCCCATAAAAATGATCAAGGAAGATAGATTTACCAAGATTAATTAAAAACTTTAACACTGTGGCTAAAAGCGATTAACATGAAGAGGAAAGTATTGACCAGACAAATTATAACTTACCACACACGGAGAAGTATTTCCCCTCATCACATTAACCAATTTCTCGTGTGAGGAGAGAGAGAGAGAGAGATTTCTCGTGTGAGGAGAGGGAGAGAGAGAGATTTCTCGTGTGAGGAGAGGGAGAGAGAGAGATTTCTCGTGTGAGGAGAGGGAGAGAGAGAGATTTCTCGTGTGAGGAGAGAGAGAGAGAGAGAGATTTCTCGTGTGAGGAGAGGGAGAGAGAGAGATTTCTCGTGTGAGGAGAGGGAGAGAGAGATTTCTCGTGTGAGGAGAGGAGAGAGAGAGATTTCTCGTGTGAGAAGAGGGAGAGAGAGAGATTTCTCGTGTGAGGAGAGAGAGAGAGAGATTTCTCGTGTGAGGAGAGGGAGAGAGAGAGATTTCTCGTGTGAGGAGAGAGAGAGAGAGAGATTTCTCGTGTGAGGAGAGGGAGAGAGAGAGATTTCTCGTGTGAGGAGAGGGAGAGAGAGAGATTTCTCGTGTGAGGAGAGAGAGAGAGAGAGATTTCTCGTGTGAGGAGAGAGAGAGAGAGAGAGAGATTTCTCGTGTGAGGAGAGAGAGAGAGAGATTTCTCGTGTGAGGAGAGAGAGAGAGAGATTTCTCGTGTGAGGAGAGAGAGAGAGAGAGAGATTTCTCGGGGTGACCACTTGACGGGGGTGACCATCTCTCGTTTCACTCCTGGGGGGGTACCTATTTACTGCTAGGTGGACAGGGGCATTAGGTGATAGGACACGCGCCTATCAACGGGGGGGGGGGGGGGTGTTGTGTTGTAATCATAACAGCACATAACAAGAAGTAACAACTGTAATACCACAGGCGTAATACGTCGTAATACGACCTATTACGACCCAGTAGTAATGGGTCGTAAAGCGACCCACGACAGGTCGCCTGGAGAACACTGATTACCACATCAAATTTTTTTCACAGAAACTTGGGATGTGGCAGATATTTGTCGTTCATTGATGTTAATGGGTAGATAATTGCCGTTCATTGATGTTAATGGGTAGATAATTGTCGTTCATTGATGTTAATGGGTAGATAAAATTGTCGTTGATTGATGTAATGGGAAGATAATTGCCGTTCATTGATGTTAATGGGTAGATAACTGTGGTTCATTGATGTTAATGGGTAGATAACCGTCGTTGATTGATGTTAATGGGTAGATAATTGTCGTTGATTGATGTTAATGGGTAGATAATTGTCGTTAATTGGTGTTAATGGGTAGATAGTTGTCGTTCATTGATGTTACTGGGTAGATAGTTGTCGTTCATTGATGTTAATGGGTAGATAATTGTCGTTCATTGATGTTAATGGGTAGATAAATGTCGTTCATTGATGTTAATTGTAAGATAATTGTCGTTCATTGATGTTAATGGGGAGATAATTGTCGTTCATTGATGTTAATGGGGAGATAATTGTCGTTGGTTGATGTTAATGGGTAGATAATTGTCGTTCATTGATGATAATGGGTAGATAATTGTCGTTCATTGATGTTTTGGGTAGATAATTGTCGTTGGTTGATGTTAATGGGTAGATAATTGTCGTTCATTGATGATAATGGGTAGATAATTGTCGTTCATTGATGATAATGGGTAGATAATTGTCGTTTATTGATGTTAATGGGTAGAGAATGGTCGTTGAATGATGATAATGGGTAGATAATTGTCGTTCATTGATGATAATGGGTAGATAATTGTCGTTCATTGATGGCTTTGGGTAGATAATTGTCGTTCATTGATGTTTTTGGGTAGATAATTGTCGTTGATTGATGTTAATGGGTAGATAATTGTCGTTGAATGATGTTAATGGGTAGATAATTGTCGTTGATTGATGTTAATGGGTAGATAATTGTCGTTGAATGATGTTAATGGGTAGATAATTGTCGTTAATTGATGATAATGGGTAGATAATTGTCGTTCATTGATGTTAATGGGTAGACAATTGTCGTTGATTGATGTTAATGGGTAGATAATTGTCGTTGAATGATGTTAATGGGTAGATAATTGTCGTTCATTGATGATAATGGGTAGATAATTGTCGTTCATTGATGTTTTTGGGTAGATAATTGTCGTTGATTGATGTTAATGGGTAGATAATTGTGGTTCATTGATGATAATGGGTAGATAATTGTCGTTCATTGATGATAATGGGTAGATAATTGTCGTTTGTTGATGTTAATGGGTAGATAATTGTAAATAAGAATGACTGACTGTTTTTCTGTCAATCCAAACTTGAGTAATATCAATCCTTCCCCCCCCCCAAAAAAAAAAAAAAAAAATTATTAGAGTAAATTATCCCTTTAGCATCCGTCATTCACCATTGTAACTAATTAGTATTCTCTTGAAATAAAGTAATATGATATTTTAAAATATATATTTTATAACAAACTGCTAATTATTACCAGTCAGCCGAACACCAGAAAGAGAACTTGTTTCAGCGCAATATTTATATTTTCGAGACTTCCAAGAACACAACATCATCCGGAATCCGGATCTTGTGATTTTCTTGGTTATTCCACGATCCGGATTTCGGATGTGCGCATTTTGCGATTACTGTCCCGTGGAACTTTGCTACCCACTTTGGGACCTGTCATACTGTATTGTAACAATGTATTCCTCTATTTGTGGGTCCTTTATTGTATTGTCCTTTGAGGCTTGTTGTATTTGTATACACCTTGTTGTATATGTGTACACCGTAAGGCCCAGCGCCAGCCCAGACACAGCCATGGTTGATACCTGGTTGATGGGGTTCTGGGAGTTTTTCTACTCCCCAAGCCCGGCCCTAGGGCCAGGTTTGACTTGAGAGCTTGGTCCACCAGGCTGTTGCTTGGAGCGGCCCGCAGGGCCACATACCCACCACAGCCCGGTTGATCCGGCGCTCCTTGGAGAAAATGATCTAGTTTTTTCTTGAAGATGTCCACGGTTGTTCCGGCAATATTTTTTATGCTCGCTGGGAGGATGTTGAACAACCGCGGACCTCTGATGTTTATACAGTGTTCTCTGATTGTGCCTATGGCACCCCTGCTCTTCACTGGTTCTATTCTACATTTTCTTCCATATCGTTCACTCCAGTACGTTGTTATTTTACTGTGTAGATTTGGTATTAGGCCCTCCAGTATCTTCCAGGTGTGTATTATTTGGTATCTCTCTCGTCTTCTTTCTAGTGAGTACATTTGGAGAGCTTTGAGACGATCCCAACAATTTAGGTGCTTTATCGCGTCTATGCGTGCCGTATATGTTCTCTGTATTCCCTCTATTTCAGCAATCTCTCCAGCTCTGAAGGGGGAAGTGAGTACTGAGCAGTACTCAAAACGGGACAGTACAAGTGACTTGAAGAGTACAACCATTGTGATGGGATCCCTGGATTTGAAAGTTCTCGTAATCCATCCGATCATTTTTCAGGCTGTCGCAATATTTGCTTGGTTATGCTCCCTAAACGTTAGGTCGTCAGACATCATTATTCCCAAATCCTTTACATGTTGCTTTCCTACTATGGGCACATTTGATTGTGTTTTGTACCCTGTATTATGTTTCAGGTCCTCATTTTTACCGTACCTGAGTACCTGGAATTTATCACTGTTAAACATCATGTTATTTTCTGTTGTCCAATCGAAAACTTTGTTAATATCTGCTTGAAGTTTGTCAATGTCTTCAGCCGCTGCCATCACCATGGGCATACAGGAGTGAAACACCGTAATGGATATAACTGGATGATTACTATGCTAAGGATAATTATGTGCAAGATCTCTATATTCTTACAGCTGCCACCATCACCAGCGGGTCTATTCTTACAGCTGCCACCACCACCAGCGGGTCTATTCTTACAGCGGCCACCATCACCAGCGGGTCTATTCTTACAGCTGCCACCATCACCAGCGGGTCTATTCTCACAGCTACCACCACCACCAGCGAGCCTATTCTTACAGCTGCCACCACCACCAGCGGGTCTATTCTTACAGCTGCCACCATCACCAGCGGGTCTATTCTTACAGCTGCCACCACCACCAGCGGGTCTATTCTTACAGCTGCCACCATCACCAGCGGGTCTATTCTTACAGCTGCCACCATCACCAGCGGGTCTATTCTTACAGCTGCCACCATCACCAGCGGGTCTATTCTTACAGCTGCCACCACCACCAGCGGGTCTATTCTTACAGCTACCACCACCACCAGCGAGCCTATTCTTACAGCTACCACCATCACCAGCGAGCCTATTCTTACAGCTACCACCATCACCAGCGAGCCTATTCTTACAGCTACCACCACCACCAGCGAGCCTATTCTTACAGCTACCACCACCACCAGCGAGCCTATTCTTACAGCTACCACCACCACCAGCGAGCCTATTTTTACAGCTACCACCACCACCAGCGAGCCTATTCTTACAGCTACCACCACCACCAGCGAGCCTATTCTTACAGCTACCACCCCCACCACCACCGAGCCTAGCCACACAACTTACCTACAAGACTGCTTGATAATTGCTGGTAGTTACTATTCCTGACCCCTGAGGGGAGGTCAAAGACATGTGCCACAGAAACGTACTTCCTCTCTTGATAATTACTAGCGAACAGATGTTGAATTGTTATTAATTACTGCAATTCAGTTGATTGTTATTTTAATTATTATATGGCCTGGGAGAATCACTGATAATAAACCTAAGGCAAAATAGGTTTCTGGGTGTTGTATGTTCACTCCAATGGGAAAGAAAGGCACAGAAATACAGGAGATACTTTAAATACAGAATGTATTAATACAATCAATGCTAACCTAGTCTAGAGATCCTTACAATGGTCAGGATGGAGTAGATATACGATAAATACAACTCAGGGAGTCGTGATAGATAACCTGCTGTCCTCCCCCTCCCTCCCCCAGCGTGTAAACAACCAGGTTCATCCCCTGAACAACAGAACTGTTGCTACCAGCACAGCGCCACACTTCGCACAGACTTCTCTAAGTTGTTCACACTAGCACCTGCTGTAGCCTATGGGTACTCCGCCCCCTCTATAGACACCCAGGGAACAAATATCCAAGACTACTTAGGATCTCTATAGGCCTACAGGTGGGCATGGCTAGGAAGGAGGCCCAAGCGTTTTCACGGGAACAGCTGCTGACTGTTGCTATGTGGGTGGTAGCGCCTGTCTTAAGACAAATGAGACGGGAAGGCCTTGACGGCTACTTTTGCTCCCTGCACAAAATTGTCACTGTCTAAAGTAAAATGACCCCAACACCCTGCCTGGCGCCACCCCAGACTCTGGGGGAAGGAAAAGAAAGAAAAAGAATTAGGAAGAATAGGAGAGAAGGTGGAAGAAAAAAGGGGAGAGAAGAAGAGAGACTAGGGAGAATAATTTAGCTGTTACATCCCCTAATGTATAAAATAAGGGGGGACTATATATAGTAGCGCCGCACAGATATTCCCGTTCTCTAATGCATAGGTTTGGGTTAGGTTAGGTTAGCTGGGTGGCTTGAGTTATTGTACCCCATGTTTTGTACGTTGTGGCACATCAAGAGAATAGGGTGAGCAACTCGGCCCCTCTCCTGATCCCAGCTGAGACAAGCCGAGCAGCCCCTCCCTATGATCCCAGCTGAGACAAGCCCAGCAGCCCCTCCCTATGATCCCAGCTGAGACAAGCCCAGCAGCCCCTCCCTATGATCCCAGCTGAGACAAGCCGAGCAGCCCCTCCCTATGATCCCAGCTGAGACAAGCCCAGCAGCCCCTCCCTATGATCCCAGCTGAGATAAGCCCAGCAGCCCCTCCCTATGATCCCAGCTGAGACAAGCCCAGCAGCCCCTCCCTATGATCTCAGCTGAGACAAGCCCAGCAGCCCCTCCCTATGATCCCAGCTGAGACAAGCCCAGCAGCCCCTCCCTATGATCCCAGCTGAGACAAGCCCAGCAGCCCCTCCCTATGATCCCAGCTGAGATAAGCCCAGCAGCCCCTCCCTATGATCCCAGCTGAGACAAGCCCAGCAGCCCTTCCCTATGATCTCAGCTGAGACAAGTCCAGCACCCCCTCCCCCTGATCTCAGGTCAGTGGAATCATCAGCAACTGGAGGCATAAACTGAGGGTCAGCAAGGCCTTGAGCAGCAATAAAGTCTGTGGTAATAACGCGGACTTGAGCGAGGGATAAGAGGGCTTCAGCAGGGAGTAATACCCCGTCACGGCCGGCCACAACCTAACTCTAATTCCCTTCCAATCAACACAACTTCAGCAGCCACAAGTAATCTTTTTGTGTTCGACTTTTCTGAGGGTTGCAAACTTGAGCAGTAAATTGCTGAGGTTATCTTCTTGGTAGTTATTCTATATCTATTTATGTTATTATGTTATTCTATATCTATTTATCTAACCATCCATCTGCTCATTTATCTATTTATCCATCTAGTCTGTCCGTCTGTCTGTCACAGACGTGTTTGTGTACTGTTTGTCTAGCTTGGTATTCAGTCATTCATTTATCTCTTTATCCCTTCGTTTATCCATTTATTTATTTATTTATCCATCTATCCGTCTATACAGATATCCATCTGTTATTCTATATCTATTTATCTAACCATCCATCTGCTCATTTATCTATTTATCCATCCATCTACTCATCTTTCCATCCATTTATCCATCTATCTATTCAATTATATATCCATCTATCCTTTAAACCACCACCTCAACACATGTCACCATCACCACTACTCACCACACTCACTACCCTGGTCACCATCACTACCATTACTCACCACCACACTCACTACCCTGGTCACCATCACCACCACTACTCACCACTACTCACCACACTCACTACCCTGGTCACCATCACTACCACTACTCACCATCACTACCACTACTCACCACCACCACCACTACTCACCACCACCACCACTACTCACCACCACCACACTCACTACCCTGGTCACCATCACCACCACTACTCACCACCACCATACTCACCATCCTTATCTCTACCACCACCTCAGTGGGGCTGCATCAAAATCCCTCTCATATCTTTGAATAAATAACAAAGTAATGTACCTCAATACAGTGTCACAATAACCACCATTGTGACAGACATTCTCCCTCTACCATGAAGCAGATATGGTGATGTATATATATCATCTATTGCACTAATTAGTCACATAGAAAAATGTTAATTAAAAAAAATTAATTTTGTGTGTGGGAGGGGAGTAGGGGGGGTATAGTATAGTGCCTGGGAGTAGTGGGGGAGGTCGGTCCAGCGGAGTATAGTGCCTGGGAGGAGTGGGGGAGGTCGGTCCAGCGGAGTATAGTGCCTGGGAGGAGTGGGGGAGGTCGGTCCAGCGGAGTATAGTGCCTGGGAGTAGTGGGGGAGGTCGGTCCAGCGGAGTATAGTGCCTGGGAGGAGTGGGGGAGGTCGGTCCAGCGGAGTATAGTGCCTGGGAGTAGTGGGGGAGGTCGGTCCAGCGGAGTATAGTGCCTGGGAGTAGTGGGGGAGGTCGGTCCAGTGGAGTATTGTGCCTGGGAGTAGTGGGGGAGGTCGGTCCAGCGGAGTATAGTGCCTGGGAGTAGTGGGGGAGGTCGGTCCAGCGGAGTATAGTGCCTGGGAGTAGTGGGGGAGGTCGGTCCAGCGGAGTATAGTGCCTGGGAGTAGTGGGGGAGGTCGGTCCAGCGGAGTATAGTGCCTGGGAGTAGTGGGGGAGGTCGGTCCAGCGGAGTATAGTGCCTGGGAGTAGTGGGGGAGGTCGGTCCAGCGGAGTATAGTGCCTGGGAGTAGTGGGGGAGGTCGGTCCAGCGGAGTATAGTGCCTGGGAGTAGTGGGGGAGGTCGGTCCAGCGGAGTATAGTGCCTGGGAGTAGTGGGGGAGGTCGGTTCAGCGGAGTATAGTGCCTGGGAGTAGTGGGGGAGGTCGGTCCAGCGGAGTATAGTGCCTGGGAGTAGTGGGGGAGGTCGGTCCAGCGGAGTATAGTGCCTGGGAGTAGTGGGGGAGGTCGGTCCAGCGGAGTATAGTGCCTGGGAGTAGTGGGGGAGGTCGGTTCAGCGGAGTATAGTGCCTGGGAGTAGTGGGGGAGGTCGGTCCAGCGGAGTATAGTGCCTGGGAGTAGTGGGGGAGGTCGGTCCAGCGGAGTATAGTGCCTGGGAGTAGTGGGGGAGGTCGGTCCAGCGGAGTATAGTGCCTGGGAGTAGTGGGGGAGGTCGGTCCAGCGGAGTATAGTGCCTGGGAGTAGTGGGGGAGGTCGGTCCAGCGGAGTATAGTGCCTGGGAGTAGTGGGGGAGGTCGGTCCAGCGGAGTATAGTGCCTGGGAGTAGTGGGGGAGGTCGGTCCAGCGGAGTATAGTGCCTGGGAGTAGTGGGGGAGGTCGGTCCAGCGGAGTATAGTGCCTGGGAGTAGTGGGGGAGGTCGGTCCAGCGGAGTATAGTGCCTGGGAGTAGTGGGGGAGGTCGGTCCAGCGGAGTATAGTGCCTGGGAGTAGTGGGGGAGGTCGGTCCAGCGGAGTATAGTGACAATGATTACTTTTTGGCAGCCATGAAGAATATCATAACATTACCGTCATTTTCCTGGCACTCTGAGTAGAGAAAATAACGTTTAAAGGTGAACAACAGAGACTATATAACAGCCAGGGGGGGGCAGTCTGTATAACAGCCAGGGGGGGGCAGTCTGTATAACAGCCAGGGGGGGCAGTCTGTATAACAGCCAGGGGCGGGGGGGCAGTCTATACAACAGCCAGGGGGGGCAGTCTGTATAACAGCCAGGGGGGGGGCAGTCTGTATAACAGCCAGGGGGGGCAGTCTGTATAACAGCCAAGGGGGGGCAGTCTATACAACAGCCAGAGGGGAGGCAGTCTGTATAACAGCCAAGGGGGGGCAGTCTATACAACAGCCAGGGGGGGGGGCAGTCTGTATAACAGCCAGGGGGGGGACATATTCTATGTGACACAGTGTGACACAGTCACCCAGCAACAGTGTGACACAGTCACCCAGCAACAGTGTGACACAGTCACCCAGCAACAGTGTGACACAGACACCCAGCAACAGTGTGACACAGACAAAGAACAACAATGTGACAGTCACCGATCAACAGTGTGACACAGACACAGATCAACAGTGTGACACAGTCACCGATCAACAGTGTGACACAGTCACCGATCAACAGTGTGACACAGTCACCCAGCAACAGTGTGACAGTCACCGATCAACAGTGTGACACAGACACCGATCAACAGTGTGACACAGACCACCACCAACACTGTGACACAGCCTCCGATACATCCCAGTGAGGGACATAGAGCCGGTTATTAACTTGTATTGATACTAATATTGCAAATTGCTTTTTGATCCTCTATTTTTTGCATGAACTTTGCTTTTGTGTAACTTCATATAATGCAACATCATACAGATGGCACTTTTTGCTGTTTATTATTCCAGTGGCACTTTTTTTTGGCCTGCAACCTGTCATGCAGATGGTATCGAACCCCGGTATAAACTGGATTCAGGAGCGGTCGATTTGTTTTCCGGAGCGCCACAATTGCCTAGAGAGTCGTTGATGTTGGCAAGTTCTGCAACATAGCGTCAACATCATCATTATTATCGTGTTGATGTGTCTATAGGGAGGGGGGGGGAGGGGGGGGGATTGCATGCCAAGGCTGCATATTAAACAGTGGGTCTCACGTTGGTTGCAGCCATTGGTAGCTGCGATACCATAGCAACATCTGACTTACCACATACCTCCTCACCCCCTACACCTGACTTACCACACAAATCCTCACCCCCTACACCTGACTTACCACACAAATCCTCACCCCCTACACCTGACCCACCACACACCTCCTCACCCCCTACACCTGACCCACCACACACCTCCTCACCCCCTACACCTGACCCACCACACACCTCCTCACCCCCTACACCTGATTCGCCACACACCTCCTCACCCCCTACACCTGATTCGCCACACACCTCCCCACCCCTACACCTGACCCACTACACACCTCCTCACCCCCTACACCTGACCCACCACACACCACCTCACCCCTACACCTGACCCACCACACACCTCCCCACCTCTACACCTGACCCACTACACACCTCCCCACCCCTACACCTGACCCACTACAAACCTCCCCACCCCTACACCTGACCCACCACACACCTCACCCCCTACACCTGACCCACCACACACCTCCCCACCTCTACACCTGACCCACTACACACCTCCCCACCCCTACACCTGACCCACTACACACCTCCCCACCCCTACACCTGACCCACTACACACCTCCCCACCCCTACACCTGACCCACCACACACCTCCCCACCCCCTACACATGACCCACCACACACCTCCTCACCCCCTACACCTGACCCACCACACACCACCCCACCCCTACACCTGACCCACCACACACCTCCCCACCCCCTACACCTGACCCACCACACACCTCCCCACCCCCTACACCTGACCCACCACACACCTCCTCACCCCCTACACCTGACCCACCACACACCTCCCCACCCCTACACCTGACCCACCCCCACCACCCCCTCCCCACTGCCTACTATTCCCTCCAATCACCACACCATAAGAACCATCCTAAACTACCATTCTAAACGACCATTGATGCTCCCTAAACTCCCTCTCACACACACACACACACACACACACACACACACACACACACACACACACACACACACACACACACACACACACACACACACACACACCTGTCTCCTGAAGCCCACATAAAGAGAATAACGTCTGCGGCATATGCGAGGCTGGCTAACATCAGAACGGCGTTCAGGAACCTGTGTAAGGAATCATTCAGAATCTTGTACACCACATATGTAAGACCAATCCTGGAGTATGCGGCCCCAGCATGGAGCCCGTACCTTGTCAAGCACAAGACGAAGCTGGAAAAAATCCAAAGGTATGCTACTAGACTAGTCCCAGAACTAAGAGGCATGAGTTATGAGGAAAGGCTGCGGGAAATGCACCTCACGACACTGGAAGACAGAAGAGTAAGGGGGGACATGATCACAACCTACAAAATCCTCAGGGGAATCGACCGGGTAAACAAGGATGAACTATTCAACACTGGTGGGACGCGAACAAGGGGACACAGGTGGAAGCTGAGTACCCAAATGAGCCACAGAGACGTTAGAAAGAACTTTTTCAGTGTCAGAGTAGTTAGTAAATGGAATGCATTAGGAAGTGATGTGGTGGAGGCTGACTCCATACACAGTTTCAAATGTAGATATGATAGAGCCCAATAGGCTCAGGAATCTGTACACCAGTTCATTGACGGTTGAGAGGCGGGACCAAAGAGCCAGAGCTCAACCCCCGCAAGCACAATTAGGTGAGTACAATTAGGTGAGTACACACACACACACACATCCCCCTGATTTTTTATATATATATATAATAACGTCCTGGCTAACGCCGACGAGGACGGGGGGGGGGGCGTTCATCAACGCTAATGGTCGTTGAATATAAAATAAACACCCATTAATTACGTGAGCAATAATGGCTGCCGAGAATAAAATAAATGGGAGTGAATTTTTATGCATAATGGTATCGCTGGGCAGTGTGTAGGTTGTCCCCTAATTGTTATTAGGTAGTTGTTCCTGCTGTTCTGACCCCTGGTTGTTCTCACCCTAGTGTGTGGGGTCACGGTAGTTAGTGTGTGGGGGTCACGGTAGTTAGTGTGTGTGGGAGTCACGGTAGTTAGTGTGTGTGGGGGTCACGGTAGTTAGTGTGTGTGGGGGTCACGGTAGTTAGTGTGTGTGGGGGTCACGGTAGTTAGTGTGTGTGGGGGTCACGGTAGTTAGTGTGTGTGGGGGTCACGGTAGTTAGTGTGTGGGGTCACGGTAGTTAGTGTGTGAGGTCATGGTAGTTAGTGTGTGTGGGGGTCACGGTAGTTAGTGTGTGGGGGTCACGGTAGTTAGTGTGTGTGGGGGTCACGGTAGTTAGTGTGTGTGGGGGTCACGGTAGTTAGTGTGTGTGGGGGTCACGGTAGTTAGTGTGTGTGGGGGTCACGGTAGTTAGTGTGTGGGGTCACGGTAGTTAGTGTGTGGGGGTCACGGTAGTTAGTGTGTGTGGGGGTCACGGTAGTTAGTGTGTGTGGGGGTCACGGTAGTTAGTGTGTGTGGGGGTCACGGTAGTTAGTGTGTGTGGGTCACGGTAGTTAGTGTGTGTGGGTCACGGTAGTTAGTGTGTGTGGGTCACGGTAGTTAGTGTGTGAGGTCACGGTAGTTAGTGTGTGGGGGTCACGGTAGTTAGTGTGTGGGGTCACGGTAGTTAGTGTGTGTGGGGGTCACGGTAGTTAGTGTGTGTGGGGGTCACGGTAGTTAGTGTGTGGGGGTCACGGTAGTTAGTGTGTGTGGGGGTCACGGTAGTTAGTGTGTGTGGGGGTCACGGTAGTTAGTGTGTGTGGGGGTCACGGTAGTTAGTGTGTGGGGGTCACGGTAGTTAGTGTGTGTGGGGTCACGGTAGTTAGTGTGTGGGTTATGGTAGTTAGTGTGTGTGGGGGTCACGGTAGTTAGTGTGTGTGGGGGTCACGGTAGTTAGTGTGTGTGGGGGTCACGGTAGTTAGTGTGTGTGGGGTCACGGTAGTTAGTGTGTGTGGGGTCATGGTAGTTAGTGTGTGTGGGTCACGGTAGTTAGTGTGGGGGTCATGGTAGTTAGTGTGTGTGGGGGTCACGGTAGTTAGTGTGTGAGGGTCACGGTAGTTAGTGTGTGTGGGGGTCACGGTAGTTAGTGTGTGTGGGGTCACGGTAGTTAGTGTGTGGGTTATGGTAGTTAGTGTGTGTGGGGGTCACGGTAGTTAGTGTGTGTGGGGGTCACGGTAGTTAGTGTGTGTGGGGGTCACGGTAGTTAGTGTGTGTGGGGTCACGGTAGTTAGTGTGTGTGGGGTCATGGTAGTTAGTGTGTGTGGGTCACGGTAGTTAGTGTGGGGGTCATGGTAGTTAGCGTGTGGGGGTCACGGTAGTTAGTGTGTGAGGGTCACGATAGTTAGTGTGTGGGGGTCACGGTAGTTAGTGTGTGAGGGTCACGGTAGTTAGTGTGGGGGTCATGGTAGTTAGTGTGTGGGGTCATGGTAGTTAGTGTGTGGGGGTCACGGTAGTTAGTGTGTGGGGGTCACGGTAGTTAGTGTGTGAGGGTCACGGTAGTTAGTGTGTGAGGGTCATGGTAGTTAGTGTGTGGGGTCATGGTAGTTAGTGTGTGGGGGTCACGGTAGTTAGTGTGTGGGGGTCACGGTAGTTAGTGTGTGTGGGGTCACGGTAGTTAGTGTGTGGGTCATGGTAGTTAGTGTGTGTGGGGGTCACGGTAGTTAGTGTGTGTGGGGTCACGGTAGTTAGTGTGTGTGGGGGTCACGGTAGTTAGTGTGTGGGTCATGGTAGTTAGTGTGTGTGGGGGTCACGGTAGTTAGTGTGTGTGGGGTCACGGTAGTTAGTGTGTGTGGGGTCACGGTAGTTAGTGTGTGGGTCATGGTAGTTAGTGTGTGTGGGGGTCATGGTAGTTAGTGTGTGGGGGTCACGGTAGTTAGTGTGTGGGGGTCACGGTAGTTAGTGTGTGTGGGGGTCACGGTAGTTAGTGTGTGTGGGGTCACGGTAGTTAGTGTGTGTGGGGTCACGGTAGTTAGTGTGTGGGGGTCACGGTAGTTAGTGTGTGAGGTCATGGTAGTTAGTGTGTGAGGGTCATGGTAGTTAGTGTGTGGGTCATGGTAGTTAGTGTGTGTGTGGGTCATGGTAGTTAGTGTGTGTGGGGTCATGGTAGTTAGTGTGTGTGGGTCATGGTAGTTAGTGTGTGCGGTCATGGTAGTTAGTGTGTGTGTGGGTCATGGTAGTGTGTGTGTGGGTCATGGTAGTGTGTGTGTGGGGTCACGGTAGTTAGTGTGTGGGGTCACGGTAGTTAGTGTGTGGGTCACGGTAGTTAGTGTGTGTGGGGTCACGGTAGTTAGTGTGTGTGGGGTCACGATAGTTAGTGTGTGTGGGGTCACGGTAGTTAGTGTGTGTGGGGTCACGGTAGTTAGTGTGTGGGGGTCACGGTAGTTAGTGTGTGTGGGGTCACGGTAGTTAGTGTGTGTGGGGTCACGGTAGTTAGTGTGTGTGGGGTCACGGTAGTTAGTGTGTGTGGGGTCACGGTAGTTAGTGTGTGTGGGGTCACGGTAGTTAGTGTGTGTGGGGTCACGGTAGTTAGTGTGTGTGGGGTCACGGTAGTTAGTGTGTGGGGGTCACGGTAGTTAGTGTGTGTGGGGTCACGGTAGTTAGTGTGTGTGGGGTCACGGTAGTTAGTGTGTGTGGGGTCACGGTAGTTAGTGTGTGTGGGGTCATGGTAGTTAGTGTGTGTGGGGTCACGGTAGTTAGTGTGTGGGGTCATGGTAGTTAGTGTGTGGGGTCACGGTAGTTAGTGTGTGTGGGGTCACGGTAGTTAGTGTGTGTGGGGTCACGGTAGTAAGAGTGTGTGGGGTCAAGGTAGTTAGAGTGTGTGGGGTCACGGGAGTTAGTGTGTGTGGGGTCACGGTAGTTAGTGTGTGGGGGTCACGGTAGTTAGTGTGTGTGGGGTCACGGTAGTTAGTGTGTGTGGGGTCACGGTAGTTAGTGTGTGTGGGGTCACGGTAGTTAGTGTGTGTGGGGGTCACGGTAGTTAGTGTGTGTGGGGGTCACGGTAGTTAGTGTGTAGGGTCACGGTAGTTAGTGTGTGGGGGGGTCACGGTAGTTAGTGTGTGTGGGAGTCACGGTAGTTAGTGTGTGTGGGTCACGGTAGTTAGTGTGTGTGGGGGTCACGGTAGTTAGTGTGTGTGGGGTCACGGTAGTTAGTGTGTGTGGGGTCACGGTAGTTAGTGTGTGTGGGGTCATGGTAGTTAGTGTGTGTGGGGTCACGGTAGTTAGTGTGTGGGGTCATGGTAGTTAGTGTGTGTGGGGTCATGGTAGTTAGTGTGTGGGGTCACGGTAGTTAGTGTGTGTGAGGGTCACGGTAGTTAGTGTGTGAGGGTCACGGTAGTTAGTGTGTGGGGGGTCACGGTAGTTAGTGTGTGGGGGGTCACGGTAGTTAGTGTGTGTGGGGTCACGGTAGTTAGTGTGTGTGGGGGTCACGGTAGTTAGTGTGTGTGGGGTCATGGTAGTTAGTGTGTGGGTCACGGTAGTTAGTGTGTGAGGGTCACGGTAGTTAGTGTGTGGGGGGTTACGGTAGTTAGCGTGTGGGGTGTCACGGTAGTTAGTGTGTGTGGGGTCACGTTAGTTAGTGTGTGGGTCACGGTAGTTAGTGTGTGTGGGGTCATGGTAGTTAGTGTGTGGGTCATGGTAGTTAGTGTGTGGGTCATGGTAGTTAGTGTGTGGGTCATGGTAGTTAGTGTGTGTGGGGTCACGGTAGTTAGTGTGTGGGTCACGGTAGTTAGTGTGTGGGTCATGGTAGTTAGTGTGTGGGGGTCACGTTAGTTAGTGTGTGGGTCACGGTAGTTAGTGTGTGTGTGGGGTCACGGTAGTTAGTGTGTGGGTCATGGTAGTTAGTGTGTGGGGGTCATGGTAGTTAGTGTGTGGGTCATGGTAGTTAGTGTGTGGGGGTCATGGTAGTTAGTGTGTGGGTCACGGTAGTTAGTGTGTGGGGTCACGTTAGTTAGTGTGTGGGTCACGGTAGTTAGTGTGTGTGGGGTCACGGTAGTTAGTGTGTGGGGGTCATGGTAGTTAGTGTGTGGGGGTCACGGTTGTTAGTGTGTGGGGGTCACGGTAGTTAGTGTATGTGGGCTCACGGTAGTTAGTGTGTGTGGGGTCACGGTAGTTAGTGTGTGTGGGGTCACGTTAGTTAGTGTGTGGGTCACGGTAGTTAGTGTGTGTGGGGTCATGGTAGTTAGTGTGTGGGTCATGGTAGTTAGTGTGTGTGGGGTCATGGTAGTTAGTGTGTGGGTCATGGTAGTTAGTGTGTGTGGGGGGTCACGGTAGTTAGTGTGTGTGGGGTCACGTTAGTTAGTGTGTGGGTCACGGTAGTTAGTGTGTGTGGGGTCATGGTAGTTAGTGTGTGGGTCATGGTAGTTAGTGTGTGGGTCATGGTAGTTAGTGTGTGGGTCATGGTAGTTTGTGTGTGTGGGGTCACGGTAGTTAGTGTGTGGGTCACGGTAGTTAGTGTGTGGGTCATGGTAGTTAGTGTGTGGGGGTCACGTTAGTTAGTGTGTGGGTCACGGTAGTTAGTGTGTGTGTGGGGTCACGGTAGTTAGTGTGTGGGTCATGGTAGTTAGTGTGTGGGGTCATGGTAGTTAGTGTGTGGGTCATGGTAGTTAGTGTGTGGGGGTCATGGTAGTTAGTGTGTGGGTCACGGTAGTTAGTGTGTGGGGTCACGTTAGTTAGTGTGTGGGTCACGGTAGTTAGTGTGTGTGGGTCACGGTAGTTAGTGTGTGGGGGTCATGGTAGTTAGTGTGTGGGGGTCACGGTTGTTAGTGTGTGGGGGTCACGGTAGTTAGTGTATGTGGGCTCACGGTAGTTAGTGTGTGTGGGGTCACGGTAGTTAGTGTGTGTGGGGTCACGGTAGCTAGTGTGTGGGGTCACGGTAGTTAGTGTGTGTGGGGTCATGATAGTTAGTGTGTGGGGGTCTCGGTAGTTAGTGTGTGTGGGGGTCACGGTAGTTAGTGTGTGTGGGGGTCACGGAAGTTAGTGTGTGTGGGGTCACGGTAGTTAGTGTGTGGGGGTCACGGTAGTTAGTGTGTGTGGGGTCATGATAGTTAGTTTGTGGGGTCACGGTAGTTAGTGTGTGTGGGGGGTCACGGTAGTTAGTGTGCGTGGGGTCACGTTAGTTAGTGTGTGGGTCACGGTAGTTAGTGTGTATGGGGTCATGGTAGTTAGTGTGTGGGTCATGGTAGTTAGTGTGTGGGTCATGGTAGTTAGTGTGTGGGTCATGGTAGTTAGTGTGTGTGGGGTCATGGTAGTTAGTGTGTGGGTCATGGTAGTTAGTGTGTGGGGGTCACGTTAGTTAGTGTGTGGGTCACGGTAGTTAGTGTGTGGGTCACGGTAGTTAGTGTGTGTGGGGTCATGGTAGTTAGTGTGTGGGGTCACGGTAGTTAGTGTGTGGGTCACGGTAGTTAGTGTGTGGGTCACGGTAGTTAGTGTGTGTGTGGGGTCACTGTAGTTAGTGTGTGGGTCATGGTAGTTAGTGTGTGGGTCACGGTAGTTAGTGTGTGGGGTCACGTTAGTTAGTGTGTGGGTCACGGTAGTTAGTGTGTGTGGGGTCACGGTAGTTAGTGTTTGGGTCATGGTAGTTAGTGTGTAGGTCATGGTAGTTAGTGTGTGGGGGTCACGGTTGTTAGTGTGTGGGGGTCACGGTAGTTAGTGTATGTGGGGTCACGGTAGTTAGTGTGTGTGGGGTCACGGTAGTTAGTGTGTGGGGTCACGGTAGTTAGTGTGTGTGGGGTCATGATAGTTAGTGTGTGGGGGTCTCGGTAGTTAGTGTGTGTGGGGGTCACGGTAGTTAGTGTGTGTGGGGTCACGGTAGTTAGTGTGTGTGGGGTCACGGTAGTTAGTGTGTGTGGGTCATGGTAGTTAGTGTGTGGGGTCACGGTAGTTAGTGTGTGTGGGTCACGGTAGTTAGTGTATGTGGGCTCACGGTAGTTAGTGTGTGTGGGGTCACGGTAGTTAGTGTGTGTGGGGTCACGGTAGTTAGTGTGTGTGGGTCACGGTAGTTAGTGTGTGTGGGGTCACGGTAGTTAGTGTGTGTGGGGTCACGGTAGTTAGTGTGTGTGGGGTCACGGTAGTTAGTGTGTGTGGGTCATGGTAGTTAGTGTGTGGGGTCACGGTAGTTAGTGTGTGGGGTCACGGTAGTTAGTGTGTGGGGTCACGGTAGTTAGTGTGTGGGGGTCACGGTAGTTAGTGTGTGTGGGGTCACGGTAGTTAGTGTGTGTGGGTTCACGGTAGTTAGTGTGTGTGGGTCACGGTAGTTAGTGTGTGTGGGGTCACGGTAGTTAGTGTGTGTGGGGTCACGGTAGTTAGTGTATGTGGGTCATGGTAGTTAGTGTGTGGGGTCACGGTAGTTAGTGTGTGGGGTCACGGTAGTTAGTGTGTGGGGTCACGGTAGTTAGTGTGTGGGGGTCACGGTAGTTAGTGTGTGTGGGGTCACGGTAGTTAGTGTGTGTGGGGGTCACGGTAGTTAGTGTGTGTGGGGTCACGGTAGTTAGTGTGTGTGGGTCACGGTAGTTAGTGTGTGTGGGGTCACGGTAGTTAGTGTGTGTGGGGTCACGGTAGTTAGTGTGTGTGGGTCACGGTAGTTAGTGTGTGTGGGGTCACGGTAGTTAGTGTGTGTGGGGTCACGGTAGTTAGTGTGTGTGGGGTCACGGTAGTTAGTGTGTGGGGTCACGGTAGTTAGTGTGTGGGGTCACGGTAGTTTCTGAGTGTGTGTGGGGTCACGGTAGTTAGTGTGTGTGGGGTCACGGTAGTTAGTGTGTGTGGGGTCACGGTACGGTAGTTAGTGTGTGTGGGGTCACGGTAGTTAGTGTGTGTGGGGTCACGGTAGTTAGTGTGTGTGGGGTCACGGTAGTTAGTGTGTGTGGGGTCACGGTAGTTAGTGTGTGTGGGGTCACGGTAGTTAGTGTGTGTGGGGTCACGGTAGTTAGTGTGTGTGGGGTCACGGTAGTTAGTGTGTGTGGGGTCACGGTAGTTAGTGTGTGTGGGGTCACGGTAGTTAGTGTGTGTGGGGTCACGGTAGTGTGGGGTAGTGTGTGTGTGTGGGGTCACGGTAGTTAGTGTGTGGGGTCACGGTAGTTAGTGTGTGGGGGGTCACGGTAGTTAGTGTGTGTGGGGTCACGGTAGTTAGTGTGTGTGGGGTCGCGGTAGTTAGTGTGTGTGGGGTCACGGTAGTTAGTGTGTGTGGGGTCACGGTAGTTAGTGTGTGTGGGGTCACGGTAGTTAGTGTGTGTGGGGTCACGGTAGTTAGTGTGTGTGGGGTCACGGTAGTTAGTGTGTGTGTGGTCACGGTAGTTAGTGTGTGTGGGGTCACGGTAGTTAGTGTGTGTGGGGTCACGGTAGTTAGTGTGTGTGGGGTCACGGTAGTTAGTGTGTGTGGGGTCACGGTAGTTAGTGTGTGGGGTCACGGTAGTTAGTGTGTGTGGGATCACGGTAGTTAGTGTGTGGGGTCACGGTAGTGTGTGGGGTCACGGTAGTTAGTGTGTGTGGGGTCACGGTAGTTAGTGTGTGGGGTCACGGTAGTTTGAGTGTGTTGGGGTCACGGTAGTTAGTGTATAGGGGTTACGGTAGTTAGTGTGCGAGTCACGGTAGTGTGGGGGTCACGGTAGTTTCTTAGTGTTTGGGTTACACACACCTGATCCAGCAGGCACAAATAGGTGAGTACACACACACACGTGACTTGGAGCATGAGTACCAACAATTAGTTGATTACAATTAGCCGAGTACACAGTATGGGACTGAATACACATGGGAATGAATATACATGGCACAGAATACACATGGGACTGAATATACATGGGGCTGAATATACATGGGGCTGAATATACATGGGACTGAATATACATGGGACTGAATATACATGGGGCTGAATATACATGGGGCTGAATATACATGGGACTGAATATACATGGGACTGAATACACATGGGACTGAATACACATGGGGCTGAATACACATGGGACTGAATACACATGGGACTGAATATACATGGGACTGAATACACATGGGACTGAAAACACATGGGGCTGAATACACATGGGACTGAATACACATGGGACTGAATACACATGGGACTGAATACACATGGGGCTGAATACACATGGGGCTGAATACACATGGGGCTGAATACACATGGGGCTGAATACACATGGGGGCTGAATACAAATGGGGGCTGAATATACATGGGGCTGAATATACATGGGGCTGAATATACATGGGGCTGAATACACATGGGACTGAATACACATGGGATCTGAATACACATGGGACTGAATACACATGAGATCTGAATACACATGGGATCTGAATACACATGGGACTGAATACACATGGTACTGAATACACATGGGACTGAATACACATGGCACAGAATACACATGGGACTGAATATACATGGGACTGAATACACATGGGACTGAATACACATGAGGCTGAATACACATGGGACTGAATACACATGGGACTGAATACACATGGGACTGCATACACATGGGGCTGAATACACATGGGGCTGAATACACATGGGGCTGAATACACATGGGGGCTGAATACAAATGGGGGCTGAATATACATGGGGCTGAATATACATGGGGCTGAATATACATGGGGCTGAATACACATGGGACTGAATACACATGGGATCTGAATACACATGGGACTGAATACACATGGGATCTGAATACACATGGGATCTGAATACACATGGGACTGAATACACATGGGACTGAATACACATGGGACTGAATACACATGGGGCTGAATACACATGGGGCTGAATACACATGGGGCTGAATACACATGGGGCTGAATACACATGGGGGCTGAATACACATGGGACTGAATACACATGGGATCTGAATACACATGGGACTGAATACACATAGGACTGAATACACATGGGACTGAATACACATGGGATATGAATACACATGGGATCTGAATACACATGGGATCTGAATACACATGGGATCTGAATACACATGGGATCTGAATATGCAAGAGTCAGGTATGTAATGACTGGTTGTTAGGTGTCATTACATATCTGCATGTAAACGATATGTACGATGACATACATGAAGCTCCAGGTGTGCATTTGCTGCAGGTGTCTACGGGTGTAGATGGTCCAGGTGTCTATAGGTGTAGGTGGTCCAGGTGTCTACAGGTGTAGGTGGTCCAGGTGTCTACAGGTGTAGGTGGTCGAGGTGTCTACAGGTATAGGTGGTCGAGGTGTCTACAGGTGTAGGTTCAATATACCTGGGGGCTCAACACGCCTGGGGGCTCAACACGCCTGGGGGCTCAACACGTCTGGGGGCTCAACACGCCTGGGGGCTCAACACGCCTGGGGGCTCCGTGTATAAGCAGCCTTCACCAGCAACTTGTAACCCTGAGGATTGAGACGGGGACACCCTGGGGCCCTCCCAGCGACACCCAGCCCTGAGTCATGCGGGAGACAGATGTGTAATTGCCTGTCAGGCCCCTGAGGGTACGTAATGGGATCTGGGGAGCTGGTGTGAGTCCCACCCACACACAGGCAGGTGTGTGTGGGTGGGACTCGTACACCTGAGCGCCGTGCAGGTGTGTGTGGGACTGAATCTATGGCCCACATCTACCCCATCACCCTCATCTCATTTCCAGAGCACGGAGGGGATAGTGTGTGTGTGTGTGTGTGTGTGTGTGTGTGTGTGTGTGTGTGTGTGTGTGTGTGTGTGTGTGTGTGTGTGTGTGTGTATGTGTACTCACCTAATTGTGCTTGCGGAGGTTGAGCTCTGGCTCATTGGTCCCGCTTCTCAACTGTCAATCAACTGGTGTACAAATTCTTGAGCCTACTGGGCTCTATCAAATCTTCATTTGAAACTGTGTTTGGAGTCTTTGGAGTCTGTAGTTCGAACAAAAGTCGTCAGTGAAGCACTTGTTGCGGAAGTGTTCGGACGTCATCAGTTGTGAGTCGTGTGTAAACCGTTTTTCATTCATAAACAGGGGGTTTGGCGGGTGAATGGAATGGACTTTGGGCCTTCTTTTATGAGGACGGACTGTTACACACGACTCATAACTGATGACGTTCGAACACTTCTCGAACAGTGCATCTCTGACGACCTGTGTTCGAAACACAACGCTATAAATGCTTCACCCACGTACTACAAATACAAATAATCGCCAACAGAACCTAAACACCTAACCTAACCAACGCCTAACTGTATATATAATTTTAATATATATTAATATTATATGAGAACAAACCCATTTTAAATTCACAATACGTTAACATTTATCAGTAAGTTCTGGGAGGGGACGGCCGCGGCTTTAACGAGCCTGACCTGAGAACGGGTTGGAAATACAAATATTCCCCAATAGAAACTTGGAGAATGAAACATGAAGGAGCAGTCCATCATACCTAACCTACGCCTAACTATACATGGATCTTTAATACAGAATAATATTAACTTATATAGGAGAAGAGACGTATTATTAACACAAAAAACAACAACACCGATGAATGAGTCTAGTGGGGAGGCCGCTGCTTTAACGAGCTTAGCGGGAGGACAGGCTGGATCGAAGGGCGGAGCATTTAGGGAGGTGAGCTTCTAATGCAGGAAGTAAACGAAACACTATTAGATAAAAGTGCGAACCTAATGGTTTTTTAATTCATTTTTAACTGTTCACCAAACATTGGCTCAATATTTTGTAAATGTTGGATTAACATTGTAAATCCATTGTTGTTATTTTTGCCCTTAATAAAAGTAAACAAGTAAATAACTAATGGATTAACATTGGTTAATCCAATAGTTATCACCCCAACATGACCCTCCTCGCCCCCCCCAACATGACCCTCCTCGCGCCCCCAACATGACCCTCCTCGCCCCCCCAACAAGACCCTCCTCGGCCCCCCCAACATGACCCTCCTCGCCCCCCCAACATGACCCTCCTCGCCCCCCCAACATGACCCTCCTCGCCCCCCCCAACATGACCCTCCTCGCCCCCCCAACATGACCCTCCTCGCCCCCCCCAACATGACCCTCCTCGCCCCCCCAACATGACCCTCCTCGCCCCCCCCAACATGACCCTCCTCGCCCCCCCAACATGACCCTCCTCGCCCCCCCAACATGACCCTCCTTGCCCCAACATGACCCTCCTCGCCCCCCCAACAAGACCCTCCTTGCCCCAACATGACCCTCCTCGCCCCCCAACATGACCCACCTCGCCCCCCCAACATGACCCTCCTCGCCCCCCCAACATGACCCTCCTCGCCCCCCCAACATGACCCTCCTCGCCCCCCCCCCAACATGACCCTCCTCGCCCCCCCAACATGACCCTCCTCGCCCCCCCAACATGACCCTCCACGCCCCCCCCCAACATGACCCTCCTCGCCCCCCTAACATGACCCTCCTCGCCCCCCCAACATGACCCTCCTCGCCCCCCCCAACATGACCCTCCTCGCCCCCCCCCCCCAACATGACCCTCCTCGCCCCCTCAACATGACCCTCCTCGCCCCCTCAACATGACCCTCCTCGCCCCCCCAACATGACCCTCCTCGCCCCCCCAACATGACCCTCCTCGCCCCCCCAACATGACCCTCCTCGCCCCCCCCAACATGACCCTCCTCGCCCCCCCCAACATGACCCTCCTCGACCCCAACATGACCCTCCTCGCCCCCCTAACATGACCCTCCTCGCCCCCCAACATGACCCTCCTCGCCCCCCAACATGACCCTCCTCGCCCCCCCAACATGACCCTCCTTGCCCCAACATGACCCTCCTCGCCCCCCCCCCCAACATGACCCTCCTTGCCCCAACATGACCCTCCTCGCCCCCCAACATGACCCTCCTCGCCCCCCCAACATGACCCTCCTCGCCCCCCCAACATGACCCTCCTCGCCCCCCCAACATGACCCTCCTCGCCCCCCCCCCCAACATGACCCTCCTCGCCCCCCCAACATGACCCTCCACGCCCCCCCCCAACATGACCCTCCACGCCCCCCCAACATGACCCTCCTCGCCCCCCAACATGACCGTCCTCGCCCCCCCCCAACATGACCCTCCTCGCCACCCCAACATGACCCTCCTCGCCCCCCTAACATGACCCTCCTCGCCCCCCCAACATGACCCTCCTCGCCCCCCCAACATGACCCTCCTCGCCCCCCCCCCAACATGACCCTCCTCGCCCCCCCTAACATGACCCTCCTCGCCCCCCCAACATGACCCTACTTGCCCCAACATGACCCTCCTCGCCCCCCCCAACATGACCCTCCTCGCCCCCCCCAACATGACCCTCCTCGCCCCCCCCCCCAACATGACCCTCCTCGCCCCAACATGACCCTCCTTGCCCCAACATGACCCTCCTTGCCCCAACATGACCCTCCTCGTCCCCAACATGACCCTCCTCGACCCCAACATGACCCTCCTCGACCCCAACATGACCCTCCTTGCCCCAACATGACCCTCCTTGCCCCAACATGACCCTCCTCGACCCCAACATGACCCTCCTCGACCCCAACATGACCCTCCTCGACCCCAACATGACCCTCCTCGACCCCAACATGACCCTTCTTGCCCCAACATGACACTCCTCGTCCCCAACATGACCCTCCTCGCCCCCCAACATGACCCTCCTCGCCCCCCCCAACATGACCCTCCTCGCCCCCCCAACATGACCCTCCTCGCCCCCCCAACATGACCCTCCTTGCCCCAACATGACCCTCCTCGCCCCCCCCAACATGACCCTCCTTGCCCCAACATGACCCTCCTCGCCCCCCAACATGACCCTCCTTGCTCCAACATGACCCTCCTCGTCCCCAACATGACCCTCCTCGTCCCCAACATGACCCTCCTCGCCCACCAACATGACCCTCCTCGACCCCAACATGACCCTCCTCGACCCCAACATGACCCTTCTAGCCCCAACATGACCCTCCTCGACCCCAACATGACCCTTCTTGCCCCAACATGACCCTCCTCGTCCCCAACATGACCCTCCTCGTCCCCAACATTACCCTCCTCGCCCCCCAACATGACCCTCCTCGCCCCAACATGACCCTCCTCGCCCCCCAACATGACCCTCCTCGCCCCCCCAACATGACCCTCCTTGCCCCAACATGACCCTCCTCGCCCCCCCAACATGACCCTCCTTGCCCCAACATGACCCTCCTCGCCCCCCAACATGACCCTCCTTGCTCCAACATGACCCTCCTTGCCCCAACATGACCCTCCTCGACCCCAACATGACCCTCCTCGACCCCAACATGACCCTCCTCGACCCCAACATGACCCTCCTCGACCCCAACATGACCCTTCTTGCCCCAACATGACCCTCCTCGTCCCCAACATGACCCTCCTCGTCCCCAACATGACCCTCCTCGCCCCCCAACATGACCCTCCTCGCCCCAACATGACCCTCCTCGCCCCCCAACATGACCCTCCTCGCCCCCCAACATGACCCTCCTCGCCCCAACATGACCCTTCACGACCCCAACATGACCCTCCTTGCCCCAACATGACCCTCCTCGTCCCCAACATGACCCTCCTCGCCCCCAACATGACCCTCCTCGCCCCAACATGACCCTCCTCGACCCCAACATGACCCTCCTTGCCCCAACATGACCCTCCTCGTCCCCAACATGACCCTCCTCGTCCCCAACATGACCCTCCTCGCCCCCCAACATGACCCTCCTCGCCCCCTACCCCCAACATGACCCTCCTCGCCGCCAACATGACCCTCCTCGACCCCAACATGACCCTCCTCGTCCCCAACATGACCGTCCTTGACCCCAACATGACCGTCCTCGACCCCAACATGACCCTTCTTGCCCCCCAACATGACCCTCCTCGCCCCCAAACATGACCCTCCTCGCCCCCCAACATGACCCTCCTCGCCCCCCAACATGACCCTTCGTCGCCCCCAACATGACCCTCCTCGCCCCCCAACATGACCCTCCTTGCCCCCCAACATGACCCTCCTCGCCTCCCAACATGAACCTCCTCGTCCCCAACATGACCCTCCTCGCCCCCCAACATGACCCTCCTCGCCCCCCAACATGACCCTCCTCGCCCCCCAACATGACCCTCTCGCCCCCCAACATGACCCTCCTCGCCCCCAACATGACCCTCCTCGCCCCCCAACATGACCCTCCTCGCCCCCCAACATGACCCTCCTCGCCTCCCAACATGAACCTCCTCGTCCCCAACATGACCCTCCTCGCCCCCCAACATGACCCTCCTCGCCCCCCAACATGACCCTCCTCGCCCCCCAACATGACCCTCCTCGCCCCCCAACATGACCCTCCTCGCCCCCCAACATGACCCTCCTCGCCTCCCAACATGAACCTCCTCGTCCCCAACATGACCCTCCTCGACCCAACATGACCCTCCTCGCCCCCCAACATGACCCTCCTCCCCCCCAAAATAATGCTACCACAATAATGCCGCAGGAAATCCCCCCCCCCCCCAACAAAAGAGTAAAAAAAAAAAACTGTGAACGTGCAGCGGAGCCTGTGGGCGACACGGGGGGAGGGAGTGGGGCTAGGGGCATTATAGCACACTGTTATGGTCCTAATAACACGAGGGATCTACTGTTATGGTGGACTTAGCTGTGTATTATGGTAAGCGCGGGAGGGTCCACTACACCCCCAGGGGGGTAACAACCCTGTCTGCTGTGTCGCTAATGACCGGCGATGATCGTTTATTGAGTTAATTAGCGCGACGAAAGAGGAGGAAGTGGTGTGTCCCTTCACTCTAATTGAAGCCTTGATTGGTGGTTGTGTTGTTACCGCTGATTCCTGGGACGCCAAGTTGGTATCGGGTGAGGCGCTGGGATGGGGGAGTAGAGGATAGGGCCTGGGAGGGGGAAAACCCCATGTGTTATTGCTATATAGATAGCTATAGATAGCCACATAGATGCTATTCAGCAGGGTAATCAGGTTAGAGCCCCATGACGCGACTGTCTCCTCTGCACTCATAATATTTTCCTGAAAGGATTTCCGACGAGTGGCCATGAGTTGGTGGCCTTTGTGCTCGATGGCGTCCATTTACTCTCATAAGTCCATTATCCCTCACAACACACACACCGTGCAGAAGAGTCATAATAATATTTCCAGTCCACCTGGGGCGGTGTTCACGGCCTCCGGGGAGGCGCTGATGAACACCGTGCTTGAACAGTGTCTTCAGTGGCTCCACGAGGTCGCTCTTACTGGCGCCTCCAAGCGCCTGTGTGTTGAACACAAGCACTCAGTCACACACGCGAAGACAGAAGAGTAAGGTGGGGGGACATGATCACTAACTACAAAATTCTCAGAGGAATTGATAGGGTAGATAAAGATACTGTTTAACACGGGTGGTACGAGAACAAGGGGTCACAGGTGGAGACAGAGTACCCAAATGAACCACAGGCACGTTAGAAAGAACTTTTTCAGTGTCAGAGTAGTTAACAGATGGAATGTATTAGGCAGTGATGTGGTGGAGGCTGACTCCATACACAGTTTCAAGTGTAGATATGATAGAGCCCAGTAGGCTCAGGAACATTTACACCAGTTGATTGACAGTTGAGAGGCGGGACCAAAGAGCCAGAGCTCAACCCCCGCAAGCACAACTAGCTGAGTACACACAAGACACAAAAGCAAGCTCTTATATATCCAGGATCTCACAAGTCTCTGCCTGTCCTTCACCGCCCGCACCCTCCGACACACACGGAGAGAAAATACTAGCAGCTTTTGCAGGATGGGTGGAGGACAAGAGTCAGGGTGGAGGACAAGAGTCAGGGTGGTGGAGGACAAGAGTCAGGGTGGTGGAGGACAAGAGTCAGGGTGGAGGAGGAGGAGGACAAGGGTCAGGGTGGTGGTGGAGGAGGACAAGGGTCAGGGTGGTGGTGGAGGAGGACAAGGGTCAGGGTGGTGGTGGCGGAGGACAAGAGTCAGGGTGGTGGTGCAGGAGGACAAGAGTCAGGGTGGTGGTGGAGGACAAGGGTCAGGGTGGTGGTGGTGGAGGACAAGGGTCAGGGGGGTGGTGGAGGAGGACAAGAGTCAGGGTGGTGGTGGAGGACAAAGGTCAGGGTGGTGGTGGCGGAGGACAAGAGTCAGGGTGGTGGTGGAGGAGGACAAGGGTCAGGGTGGTGGTGGCGGAGGACAAGGGTCAGGGTGGTGGTGGAGAAGGACAAGAGTCAGGGTGGTGGTGGAGGAGGACAAGGGTCAGGGTGGTGGTGGAGGAGGACAAGAGTCAGGGTGGTGGTGGAGGAGGACAAGGGTCAGGGTGGTGGTGGAGGAGGACAAGGGTCAGGGTGGTGGTGGAGGAGGACAAGAGTCAGGGTGGTGGTGGAGGAGGACAAGGGTCAGGGTGGTGGTGGAGGAGGACAAGGGTCAGGGTGGTGGTGGAGGAGGACAAGAGTCAGGGTGGTGGTGGAGGACAAGGGTCAGGGTGGTGGTGGTGGAGGACAAGGGTCAGGGTGGTGGTGGCGGAGGACAAGAGTCAGGGTGGTGGTGGAGGACAAGGGTCAGGGTGGTGGTGGCGGAGGACAAGAGTCAGGGTGGTGGAGGAGGACAAGGGTCAGGGTGGTGGTGGCGGAGGACAAGAGTCAGGGTGGTGGAGGAGGACAAGGGTCAGGGTGGTGGAGGAGGACAAGGGTCAGGGTGGTGGTGGAGGAGGACGACAAGCGTCAGGGTGGTGGTGGAGGACAAGAGTCAGGGTGGTGGTGGAGGAGGACAAGGGTCAGGGTGGTGGTGGCGGAGGACAAGAGTCAGGGTGGTGGAGGACGACAAGGGTCAGGGTGGTGGTGGAGGAGGACAAGGGTCAGGGTGGTGGTGGAGGAGGACAAGGGTCAGGGTGGTGGTGGCGGAGGACAAGAGTCAGGGTGGTGGAGGAGGACAAGGGTCAGGGTGGTGGTGGAGGAGGACAAGAGTCAGGGTGGTGGTGGAGGAGGACAAGGGTCAGGGTGGTGGAGGCGGAGGACAAGAGTCAGAGGGGTGGTGGCGGAGGACAAGAGTCAGGGGGGTGGTGGCGGAGGACAAGAGTCAGGGTGGTGGTGGCGGAGGACAAGAGTCAGGGGGGTGGTGGCGGAGGACAAGAGTCAGGGGGGTGGTGGCGGAGGACAAGAGTCAGGGTGGTGGTGGCGGAGGACAAGAGTAAGGGTGGTGGAGGACGACAAGGGTCAGGGTGGTGGTGGAGGAGGACAAGAGTCAGGGTGGTGGTGGCGGAGGACAAGAGTCAGGGGGTGGTGGCGGAGGACAAGAGTCAGGGTGGAGGACAAGAGTCAGGGTGGGGGACAAGGGTCAGGGGGGTGGTGGCGGAGGACAAGGGTCAGGGTGGTGGTGGAGGAGGACAAGGGTCAGGGTGGTGGTGGCGGAGGACAAGGGTCAGGGTGGGGAACAAGAGTCAGGGGGGTGGAGGACAAGAGGCCGTGGTGATCACTAAGAGTGGGGGGCCAATATAGACAATATACAGAGGCAGTGTTGACGATAAATAGAGTGAGTTAATATATGCATTATGACGTTATTGTAAAACCTTCCATCTCTCCCTACCTATTACTCTAAGTTATGGTGGCAAGAGGTTGAGATTCAGCTTTGGGGACCCGCCTCGCCACGTTCAGTCGACTTGTTTACAGGTTCCCGAGCCTTTTGGGCTCTGTCATATGTACATTTGAAACTGCGTTTAGAGTCTGTCTACATGACAAATATCTGTCCCTGTCTACCCTCTTTATTCCCAATGAGAATTTAGTATGTGGTGATCATGTCCCGCATGTTTCTACTATATTCCAGTGATGCAAGGTTCAGTTCCATGTGTTTCTTTTTAACTCAAACCTTTCAGATCTGGCAACCTCTCAGATCCTCTCAGAACCTCTCAGATCTAGTCTGTTGGCACCCCTCGACAGACTTCCTGTGACACACGCCCTTCGATTAAACTGACATGTACCATACAAAAGCCTAAACGACAACTTATTCATGATTTTATTGTCAGATATTATTAGATATCATCATCAGATATCATCAGCTGTATAAGCAAGGTTTAGTATGATATGATGGGGTGTCCACTACTAATAGTATTGACATATCATATGATACTAAACCTTGATTATACAGCTGATGATATCTGCTTGATGTGGGTTCTGATAAACATGCTCGGTGTGATATCAACCCATGTGAGAGATGCCTTTATTATCTATATATTCAGCCTGGCCTCGAATTCGCATCATCATTGCTCTGCACTTGAATTAAACTCTAGTAGCCACTTGCTCGACCATTCATTCAGTTTTCCTGGATATTCTCGATCTTCTCACAGTCTTCAATAATGTGTTATTATAGCATTAAAATGGCGGAGCTATCTCCCTTTTGTAGGATTATTGACTTGTATCAGGAAAATATGTCATGAAGAACTGACTCCTTGGGGACTGTTGGACTGGTGACATGTTAC
>NC_059600.1:11064378-11081878 GCF_020424385.1 Procambarus clarkii | reverse complement strand
AGGTATAGGTTAAGTAATAATTGTAATTACGAAGCAATAAGATGCTTATCTTAAGATACTAACAAGGTTAGGTAAGGTCGGTGTTTTCTATGAAGCTTTTTAAGGGTATCTATTATGTTTAGTATATCACCTATGCACGTAGTTAATAAGTCAATATTGACTTTACGAATTTGCGAGAACGGGTTGCTAAAGATGACAAGTTTAAGCCTATAATCCGGGACTTTTTGGAGAGCGGGCACCAGTTATTGGAGAATAATGAACTAACGCATTGCCTTGCACACACACACACACACACACAAACATACACACACCACACACACCACACACACACACACACACACACACCCACACACACACCACACACACCACACACACACACCACCACACACACCACACACACACACACACACACACACCACACACACCACACACACACACACACACACACACCACACACACACCACACACACCACACACACCACACACACACACACACACACACACACACACACACACAACCACACACAACCACAATTCACACACAAACAAAAAGTCATAAACAACGGAAGACAAACATGCACTCCAGATATAACAAAAAATCATATAAATAACTGAAAACATCAAAGAAAAACTCGACTGGGAAAAAAATAACTTGCCAGGTACAGAAGCTGATATAAAAAAAACACGGCTGTTAACCATCCTGGGAAAAAACGAGACGGAAAAATGTTGGACATCAACAGAGCGGAACTTTACATGGAAAAGGTAAACACACAGTGAACGGACGCTGTCATCAATGCCCCCTTGGTCTGAGAGTATTGATGGACCTTGTTAGACATGCTGCTTTTACTATTTGTGCTTGCAGGATCGAGCATTGACTCTTGGATCCCGCATTTCTAACCGTAGGTTGTCTAATATACTGTACTGTGTGTGTGTGTGTGTGTGTGTGTGTGTGTGTGTGTGTGTGTGTGTACTCACCTAGTTGTGTTTGCGGGGCTTGAGCTCTGGCTCTTTGGTCCCGCCTCTCAACCGTCAATCAACTGGTGTACAAGTTCCTGAGCCTATTGGGCTCTATCATATCTACACTTGAAACTTTGTATGGAGTCAGCCTCCACCACATCGCTGCCTAATGCATTCCATTTGTCAACCACTCTGACACTAAAAAAGTTCTTTCTAATATCTCTGTGGCTCATTTGGGCACTCTGTTTCCACCTGTGTGTGTGTGTGTGTGTGTGTGTGTACTCACCTATTTGTGCTTGCAAGATCGAGCATTGCCTCTTGGATCCCGCCTTTCGAGCCATCGGTTATTTGCAGCAATGACTATGGTCCTATTTCCCTATCATACCTAGTTTTAAAATTATGAATAGTATTTGCTTCCACAACCTGTTCCTTAAGTGCATCCCATTTTCCCACTACTCTCACGCTAAAAGAATACTTCCTAACATTTCTGTGACTCATCTGAGTTTCCAGCTTCCATCTATGTCCCCTCGTTCTGTTACTATTCCGTGTGAACATTTCGTCTATGTCCACTCTGTCACTCCCCCTAAGTTTTTATACGTTCCTATCATTTTAAAATGATAGGAATTCAGATGATAGGAAAGATGATTTAAGATGATTTTAAGATAGGAAAAATTAAAATTAGGGAGTGTCTGAGATGCATAGGGAGGTTGAGAGGTAGCGTGAGGCTGAGAGTCAGATAGAGGTTGGGGGGAAGATAGATAGTGGGATGGGGGGAATAGGGGAGAATGGAGCTTGGATAGTGTGTGTGTGTGTGTGTGTGGGGGGGGGGGGGGGTACTATATTCTGTGTGAGTGGTACAATATGTACTATATTGTGTGTGTGTGCGCGCACGCGTGTGTGCATGTGAGTGTGCGCACGCGTGTGTGTATGTGAGTGTGTGCACGCATGTGTGAGAGAGAGAGAGAGAGAGAGAGAGAGAGAGAGAGAGAGAGAGAGAGAGAGAGAGAGAGAGAGAGAGAGAGAGAGAGAGAGAGAGAGAGCGCATACACAAGTGACTACACATATGTGTATGTGAATATACCCCCCCCCCCCTTCCCGAGTAACGTATTTTTAAGCATTCGGAGAACATCCCAACTTTTGTTTCGGTGGGTGACTTACTTGACCATTGTATTCCCTTGTGAGGTTGTTACCTCCGGGTTACCTTGAGGTGCTTCCGGGGCTTAGCATCCCCGCGGCCCGGTCGTCGACCAGGCCTCCTGGTTGCTGGGAAGATTGCTGACTTGCTTCTGGTTCCAACCTTGTGGGTCATATTCATGTTGCTGAAGTTACCCCAAAACTACGTTGAACGTCGACATGTGTTGTCTGAAGACAACAGCGGTAGTTAGTGTGTCTTCAACGAACTATGGTAAAGCAGCACTTGTTAGCGGCTCACAGGTGGAGGTAATTCTTATGTAGATCGTCTTCACTCGGTTCAAATAATATAGGAGCACTTCAATCCCCTGATTTCACTAAGCTGTGAAAGCTGTGATTTCACTAAGCTGTGAAAGCTGTGATTTCACTAAGCTGTGAAAGCTGTGATTTCACTAAGCTGTGAAAGCTGTGATTTCACAGCTTGCTGTGATTTCACTAAGTTATGATTTCACTGTAAGCTCTGAAACCCGCTGCGTCAAAAGGAAATCTGCACTTGTAAAAGTTTTCTGGCCAATACTGCACTACCATTCTTCCTTATCGTGTATGAATAGTGCAGTCGGCCTGATTCTGCCCCCCAGATAACCCCAGATAACCCCAGCTCTGCGCCCGGGGGAAAACATCACACCCAAAAAAAGAAAGCATCAACTGCTGCCCCTGGCTGACAATACACGAGACTCTGGAAAGCACCAATCCAATATTAACATTATCCTTTCACATACTCAAGCTAAGTCGTAAAACTCACTCGGCTCCATCGCTGGGCGTCACCGGTCGCGCTTTTGGCAATATGAGAGAGCGTCACCAGGCGGTTTATGTAAGGCTTCTCACCAGCCTGAGTATTAGAGCAATTTGGGTAATGTGTCGCACGAGGAGGGGGGGAAAGTTCCTGCAAGAGCTCGTTGCTTGCTCACTCGTGTTTGGTTGTGTCTAGAGTGCTCTCCGCCTCTAGTGCTTTCTGCTGTTCAATTATGATTTCGGTGTGTGTTCAGGCAGGGCTGGCTCGCTGCCCTGTTAATACAGGGGGGGACTAAACTACTAAATAGGGGGGGATATTCCCCCCTATTAAAAGCTGCGGCTTTGTTTTGTAACTCGTGGAAGATTTCAAGGCGCTCAATTCAGTCTTTTGTATGTTACAATGGAGTGGTGATATTACTCCAGGCTGTCGCGTTTATCCTCCAGACTATAGGCTCTGGAGGAGGAAGAGGATAGTCAAGGAACCCTTGCTCAAGTTCATCCTAACCCTCTCCTCCCCTCCCCCCTTGGACGGTATCGGGGTGGGGGGGAGGGGAAAGCGCCAAGCCATTACGACTATATAGCACTTGGAAGGGGTCAGCATAAGGATTTGGGATGGGACAGGGGACGGAATAGTGCCTAACCACTTGTACGGTCGGGGGTTGAACGCCGACCTGCATGAAGCAAAACCGTCGCTCTACCGTCCAGCCCAAATGGTTGGAGCCCTTGGACGGTAGAGCGAGGGTCTCGCTTCATGCAGGTCGGCGTTCAATCCCCGACCGTCCAAGTGGTTGGGCACTATTCCGTCCCCTGTCCTATCCGAAATCCTTATTCTCACCCCTTCCAAATGCTATATAATCGTAATGGCTTAGTGCTATCGCCTGCTAGTTCCCTACCCTTCACTAACTTCCCTACTCTTCACCCCCCTCCACCCCGCCCCCCCCCAGGTCACTAACCTCGTCCCTCGGATGCTCACTGGGTACAGATCTTTCATCATGACACTAATTGGTCCCGAGGTGTGGGCTTACACTATTCTTATCGTAGTGTGTGAGTTTGTAACGTTCGGCGGCCATTATTTTGCTCTCAATCCCACCTCCCCCTCTCTCTCTCTCTCTCCCTCCCTCTCTCTCTCTCTCTCTCTCTCTCTCTCTCTCTCTCTCTCTCTCTCTCTCTCTCTCTCTCTCTCTCTCTCTCTCTCTCTCTCTCTCTCTCTCTCTCTCTCTCTCTCTCTCTCTCTCTTTCTCTCTTTCTCTCTCTCTCTCTCTCTCTCTTTCTCTCTCTCTCTCTCTCTCTCTCTCTCTCTCTCTCTCTCTCTCTCTCTCTCTCTCTCTCTCTCTCTCTCTCTCTCTCTCTCTCTCTCTCTCAGGCGAAGTTAAGGATGCCGGCTCACAGACCCCAAGTGATAGACCCCGTTAAGGATGCTGATCTTATTTAATTTGTTTAGTAAACTTGCAAGTCGGCGAAAAAATTCCTCGGTGTTCTTCAGTCATTATTTTAAAGCAGTCTTCCTGGTGAGGGAGAAGGTTGGCAAGGTGAGGCGAGGCGGTGGTGAGGCGAGGAAGCTGGATGAATAACGATGCTGGTAAGATGAGTAATGAGGACAAACAGGCAAGGTGAGATGAGTAATGAGGTATTTTTGTATTCTTGTATTCTTATACAGCCACTATACATATTCTTGCTCCAATCATATACACTATACATATTCTTGTATACCACGCATAGCGTTTCAGACGGGTTCTTATAATCCTAATTATCCCCCGGAATACGACCCGCCAAATTGTTTAACAACTAGGTACCCGTTCACTGTTGGGTGAACAGGGGCTATAGTTAAAGATTGGGGGCCGGGTCAATCCTCCTCCGTCAGGATACAAACCCAGGCCAAAGCGCTCGCGAAGCGCCGGGCGAATGTTTTACCACTGCGCCACGGGGACTCTGAGGTCAGAGAGGTGAGGTGAGGCGAGACAGCTGCCTAGGAAGGCGAAAAAGTGACAATTGTGAAGTGATGTATTAGGGGGTCTATAGGTACTGAGAGGCCAGGACTGAGAGCTAGACACTCTTCGAGGCCAGGACTGAGAGCTAGACACACTTCGAGGCCAGGACTGAGAGCTAGACACACTTCGAGGCCAGGACTGAGAGCTAGACACACTTCGAGGCCAGGACTGAGAGCTAGACACACTTCGAGGCCAGGACTGAGAGCTAGACACTCTTCGAGGCCAGGACTGAGAGCTAGACACTCTTCGAGGCCAGGACTGAGAGCTAGAGACACTTCGAGGCCAGGACTGAGAGCTAGAGACACTTCGAGGCCAGGACTGAGAGCAAGACACTCTTCGAGGCCAGGACTGAGAGCAAGAGACACTTCGAGGCCAGGACTGAGAGCAAGAGACACTTCGAGGCCAGGACTGAGAGCTAGAGACACTTCGAGGCCAGGACTGAGAGCAAGAGACACTTCGAGGCCAGGACTGAGAGCAAGAGACACTTCGAGGCCAGGACTGAGAGCAAGAGACACTTCGAGGCCAGGACTGAGAGCAAGAGACACTTCGAGGCCAGGACGGAGGGGTCAGCGAGGCGCTGAACGATGTAGCGCGGTAAAGAGTTGCTGATTTAAATTTCTGTCAGAGAACTTGCAGAGAAACGAAGCAAACATATACAGGTATTGGACATGCACAGAAC
Organism: Procambarus clarkii; assembly: GCF_020424385.1. Lineage (NCBI taxonomy): Eukaryota > Metazoa > Arthropoda > Malacostraca > Decapoda > Cambaridae > Procambarus > Procambarus clarkii. The sequence goes on along the minus strand of NC_059600.1, from coordinate 11,076,331 downwards.
AAGTTGACTCGGGAATATATGATTGAATGTGATGTTTTGCCCTCAACGGCAATGTTGCCATTCTCGCCGGGAAAAAAGATCTGACCTTCCACTGTGTGGCACCACAGTCTGACCTGCCACTGTATGGCACCATAATACACTATTATGTGCGTGTGACATGTTTATCTTAAATGAAACTCCCGCCACGTTGTATAGGCTTTACCACTGTATACTAAACTGCAAGTTATAGTATGTGTGTGTATATATATATATATATATATATATATATATATATATATATATATATATATATATATATATATATATATATATATATATATATATAGCTGTACTGTTACTGTACTCCCTCCCCTCTCCCTCCCTCTCCCACTCTCTCCCCCTCTCCCTCTCTCTCTCTCTCTCTCTCTCTCTCTCTCTCTCTCTCTCTCTCTCTCTCTCTCTCTCTCTCTCTCTCTCTCTCTCTCTCTCTCTCTCTCTCTCTCTCTCCCTCCCTCTCCCTCCCTCTCCCACTCTGGAGGACAAATACCTCACCAGTAGAGGGCGGCTGCGGGACTAGTGAGGACGCATAACTTGAGCGAGGCGGCAGTGTGTTATAGTGTTATTGGTCCCCAAGAGGCGGCAAACGTATTTTATTATCTTCAGAGCAAAGCACAAGTGAGATGAGGAACGTTGCACAATTTTCCCACCTGAACGTGATGTCATGTTACTGCTGCCGTTCATGTTCCTTGTTCCTGTCCCTTTGTTTTCTGTGTTCCCGGATGCCTAATGGAACAATTCGTGACGTAACAGGGGAAAACTGCTGGGGGGGGGGGTAGAGGAAGAGAAGAACGAGGGGGTGACTGCTGGCGGCCCGGGCCAGGGGTGTGGGAGGCAGGAGTGGCCCGGGCCACGGGTGTAGGAGGCAGGAGTGGCCCGGGCCACGGGTGTAGGAGGCAGGAGTGGCCCGGGCCACGGGTGTGGGAGACAGGAGTGGCCCGGGCCACGGGTGTGGGAGGCAGGAGTGGCCCGGGCCACGGGTGTAGGAGGCAGGAGTGGCCCGGGCCACGGGTGTGGGAGGCAGGAGTGGCCCGGGCCACGGGTGTGGGAGGCAGGAGTGGCCCGGGCCACGGGTGTGGGAGGCAGGAGTGGCCCGGGCCAGGGGTGTGGGAGGCAGGAGTGGCCCGGGCCAGGGGGTGTGGGAGGCAGGTGCCTATGGTGCCATAGTCTGACCTTCCAGTGTGTGGCACTATAAGATATATACTAATCGTGAATTAGTCCCATTTAATGAATCTATCATAAAATATCATAAAACATTCTTAATGTTAGTTTAATTAGGTGTGAGTAGATTAGGCCTGCTTCAGCTGATCGGAATGGACCAGGTTTGGTTAGGTTAGGGTTGACCAGAAAAGAGAATGGGATGCCGGTCCTATGGTGCCATTTAAAGCCTGGCACCATTAATATGGATGTGATGCCTCGCCTTGCCACGGCTGAGTTGGAAGTGTTTCCATGTGCCATTGACCTGACTGAAGGTCGAACCCTGAGCTTTGGAACCCAGGTATATTTATCTAGTCTACACTGTACCATGGTCACCCACCATGGTCTAGGTTACCCCCATTGTATCATGGCATGTTCCATTATGCCGTGGGCTGTCTACTGTTCCATGGACACCCATTATGCCATACCATACAGGGACCATACTCATGGTCCCATTACCATGCTCTGAAGATGAGAGACGGAGTTGCTGTTTATGCAACTGTAACATCCAGTACACACACACACACACACACACACACACACACACACACACACACACACACAGGTATTGTGTGTTCACTCACTCACTCACTCACTCACTCACTCACTCACTCACTCACTCACTCACTCACTCACTCACTCACTCACTCACTCACTCGCCCCTCTCTCCAATCTCGCTTCTTTTTATCTCCACCCTACTTCTAGCCTCCGTCTACCTCTCCGTTCCCTCCCTTGCCTCTCCTTCTCCCTTCTCCCTATTTCCTTCAATCATCGTTCCTTCCCCCGTTCCCTCAGCAAAAAATCAAACCAGTGTAAACAGGGCTTGAAGGGTGGCGACTCTGAGACCCGAATGAAACCTGGAAATACCTCCCAGAGGCTTGACTGTAATATTTCGGTTCCTGGAACAAACATGTGACCTGGCAAACCTCTCCTTAGTCCTGGAACAAACATTCAACCTGACGAATCCTTCCTGGAACAAGCATGTGACCTCGTAAATCCTTCCAGAGCGCTGGACCAATCATGAAACCCGACAATGCCTTCTTGAAAAGTGCCTCAGGTATGTAGCACAATACCTGCTTTAGACCTGCCCGAGTCCTGCTGTAGGCCTGCTCTAGGCCTGCCCGAGGCCTGCTCTAGAGGCTCATTTGAGGCCAGGTATGGATAACAGAGGAGCTCCACAGTCGCGTCGACAGGTGAGAAATGCTTCGCTAACGACCGCCATTCTTCCCGCGGGCCGAGTTTTGAGTGCGCACGGGTTGGAGAAATTGTCGAGAATTTTTCACCTCCTTCATTCTTTAACTCCTTCCTGGCCGCCATGGTATTGGGAATGGGTTGGGTTATGTTTGGTGGTGATGCGGTGGACGGTGTTTCGTGTCGTTATGTCGCCCCCATTGTGTTGCGTTATTGTGTCGTCGCAATGGGCTGTCTGGTGTTGTGTCGTTGTGTTGTGTTGCTGTGTCTCACTTGCTGGAGGTAGAGACGCTATCTTGAGATGATTTCGGGGCTTTTTTTTAGTGTCCCCGCGGCCCGGACCTTAACCAGGCCTCCACCCCCCAGGAAGCAGCCCGTGACAGCTGACTAACACCCAGGTACCTATTTTACTGCTAGGTAACAGGGGCATAGAGTGAAATAAACTCTGCCCATTGTTTCTCGCCGGCGCCCGGGATCGAACCCGGGATCACAGGATCATAAGTCCAGCGTGCTGTCCGCTCGGCCGACCGGCTCCTCAGTAAGTAGTCTCAGTAAGTAGCCTCAGGAGCCTGAGTAAGTGGCTCCACGTGGAGCCACTTACTGAACTACTCCGTTAAGGCTACCTAATCCACCTCATGTTATCCTTTGTCCAAATTGTTGTGATAACACAATGCAGATGATATCATCTGCAAACATTATTACATATTATGTGAATGTTTATTATTGTGACTATGCCTATTCTGAGTGTTGAAATTAATGTTTAGGTGTAGTACACTAATTCCCCTCCCCCCCTTCCCCCCCCTCAACCATGGATCATGAGGGGGGGGGGGGAATTACACCCCTACACTGCTACCCACTCCTCTAGGAGTGCCATTATTCATTCCTCATAACTATTACTCATGCTAGTAGGATGAGGCTATAAAGCTTATGCTACACCGTAGTTATACAGCTCAAAGACTAATTTACTGTATAATCAACAAACTGAAGCAACAGAGAGAGGAAGAGCTAGTGAGAGATCAGCCCAGCCTCCTGTTTTGGCAGCTCTTATAGTAATGGTGAGGACCATAGTATATACGTTTGTACTATGAGGACTATAGTATATATGTTTGTACTATGAGGACTATAGTATATATGTTTGTACTATGAGAACTATAGTATATATGTTTGTACTATGAGGACAATAGTATATATGTTTGTACTATGAGGACAATAGTATATATGTTTGTACTATGAGGACTATAGTATATATGTTTGTACTATGAGGACAATAGTATATATGTTTGTACTATGAGGACAATAGTATATATGTTTGTACTATGAGGACTATAGTATATATGTTTGTACTATGAGGACAATAGTATATATGTTTGTACTATGAGGACAATAGTATATATGTTTGTACTATGAGGACTATAGTATATATGTTTGTACTATGAGGACAATAGTATATATGTTTGTACTATGAGGACAATAGTATATATGTTTGTACTATGAGGACTATAGTATATATGTTTGTACTATGAGGACAATAGTATATATGTTTGTACTATGAGGACCATAGTATATACGTTTGTACTATGAGGACTATAGTATATATGTTTGTACTATGAGGACTATAGTATATATGTTTGTACTATGAGAACTATAGTATATATGTTTGTACTATGAGGACAATAGTATATATGTTTGTACTATGAGGACAATAGTATATATGTTTGTACTATGAGGACTATAGTATATATGTTTGTACTATGAGGACAATAGTATATATGTTTGTACTATGAGGACAATAGTATATATGTTTGTACTATGAGGACTATAGTATATATGTTTGTACTATGAGGACAATAGTATATATGTTTGTACTATGAGGACAATAGTATATATGTTTGTACTATGAGGACTATAGTATATATGTTTGTACTATGAGGACAATAGTATATATGTTTGTACTATGAGAACTATAGTATATATGTTTGTACTATGAGGACTATAGTATATATGTTTGTACTATGAGGACTATAGTATATATGTTTGTACTATGAGGACAATAGTATATATGTTTGTACTATGAGGACAATAGTATATATGTTTGTACTATGAGGACTATAGTATATATGTTTGTACTATGAGGACTATAGTATATATGTTTGTACTATGAGGACAATAGTATATATGTTTGTACTATGAGGACAATAGTATATATGTTGTACTATGAGGACTATAGTATATATGTTTGTACTATGAGGACAATAGTATATATGTTTGTACTATGAGGACTATAGTATATATGTTTGTACTATGAGGACAATAGTATATATGTTTGTACTATGAGGACTATAGTATATATGTTTGTACTATGAGGACAATAGTATATATGTTTGTACTATGAGGACAATAGTATATATGTTTGTACTATGAGGACTATAGTATATATGTTTGTACTATGAGGACAATAGTATATATGTTTGTACTATGAGGACAATAGTATATATGTTTGTACTATGAGGACTATAGTATATATGTTTGTACTATGAGGACAATAGTATATATGTTTGTACTATGTTTGTACTACTGCCCGAAACGCTTTGCGTAATAGTGGCTTTAGGCATTGTATGTACTAGATCTATCTATTAATCCAACAAACTTTGTAAAATCTCTTATGTATGTACCTTACCTAAATAAACATTTATTTATTTATTTATACCGACGTAGAACACAATTAGAAAGTACAAATCGGTACTATTGAATTTGGGCAAACTGGAAAAGAATTTCTATTTATGTTACAAAGACGAAATAAACTAACCTAACTTTCCTAGGCCTAATAGACGCTATCTGAGGCCTAATATAGTACATATGTGTGCTATACTAGGCCTAGGAATATTTAAGTTAGTTTTTTAGCTTCATTTTTTTCCGGATTCGGTAAAGTGAATAGTACAAAGTTCTACTAATTGCTTAGTACGTCAATGTTTGTACTATGGTGCACCTCATAGTTACAAAAACTACTATCTAAACAGAAGAACGGGCTGGATAGATAGATGGAGAGAGTAACAGGGTACCTGGTTGTAAACCTATTGGCTGGTTGCGTTGCAAGGGCAAACAAGTAGGGTACTAAGGCTTAATAAGCTGACCTCTTAGAAAGGGGGAATTCTAAGCTTCGTAGGGAGTCTGAACTCATCCTAACCTGTATCTTCCTGTGATAAACTTGAACATATAATTAAATCGGAAAAGGGAGAGGGACAAGTAATAAGGAAAGGTAGGGGAAATAAATAGGCAAGAGAGTGAGGCAGGGAGAGGCAAGGGAAACAATGTAGGGAGGGAGGGAAATAGGCAAGGAAGGAAGGAAGGGGGGGGGGGAAGGGAAGAGAGGAAAAAATATGTTTGGTGAGGACGAAAAACGCAATTATGGTAATGAATCATAATTACATTCACCGAGACGCAAATTACGCACTCCAGTGAGTGAGGTGAACTGAGTGTGAGTGTGTGTGCGTGGAGGCATTTTTATTTACTCACCTGTTTATGTTTTTGGAGCGAGCTTCAGCTCCCGGTACCCACCAGGATCTGAATGACTATCATGAATGGAGTTTACGTCAACTGCATCCCCCAATAACTTCGATTCCGTGTCTAGACAGCCAGCCAGCCAGCCAGCCACCCATCCAGCCACCCAGCCACCCAGATACACAGAGACACCGAGACAAACACACAGACGGGAAGTTAGAGAGTTTACAAACCTCGGTTTACCGTAGCCAGAGAGCGAATATACACCTTCATTACTGTACTCAACTCTGCCTAAATCCGCAAGATGGAACTGACACCACTAGCGACTGTGAAACAGTTTACCTACCACTCAGTTGTCACTCTTGCAAGACCCCAGGTCCAGTTTACCTCTAAGGTTTACTATAAAAAAGGAAAAACAACATCTCGAACTCTGAAGTTTACGAGGACACACACAAAAGCTGTGTCCATCTTTTCTTGAGCAGTGTGACACTGAAGATTCAGGGATACAGGAAGATACAGATACAGGGATACTTGCATGGTCATTCTAGGATGATAATTATCATACTCCAGGTAATCAGGGACAGGAAGCCTGTATTTAAACCTATCGAGGTACCCCTATGGCAAACTACTGACCTTCTGTATGATGCAACCCACAACAGTCTTCTGTTTCCAGGTTACCTATTTACTGCTAGGTGAAATGTAGCATCAGACGGAAGTAAACTTGCCCACCCGTTCTGCCCTGGCCGGGGATTGAACGCGGGTGCCTTGATTGCAAGTCGAGGACGTAGCCCACTGTGCGACAGGACACATTATGATACCCACCTACGGCCTCGTTGTTTGGTCTGTCCTCCTCGTCTGTCTGTGTCTGTCTGTGTCTGTGTCTGTGTCTGTGTCTGTCTGTGTCTCTGTGTCTCTGTCTGTCTGTGTCTCTGTCTGTCTGTGTCTCTGTCTGTCTGTGTCTCTGTCTGTCTGTCTGTCTGTCTGTCTGTCTGTCTGTCTGTCTGTCTGTCTGTCTGTCTGTCTGTCTGTCTGTGTCTGTCTGTCTGTCTGTGTCTGTCTGTGTCTGTCTGTCTGTCTGTCTGTCTGTCTGTCTGTCTGTCTGTCTGTCTGTCTGTCTGTGTCTGTCTGTCTGTCTGTGTCTGTCTGTTTGTGTCTGTCTGTGTCTGTCTGTCTGTCTGTCTGTCTGTCTGTCTGTCTGTCTGTCTGTCTGTCTGTCTGTCTGTCTGTCTGTCTGTCTGTGTCTGTCTGTGTCTGTCTGTGTCTGTCTGTGTCTGTCTGTGTCTGTGTCTGTCTGTGTCTGTCTGTGTCTGTGTCTGTCTGTGTCTGTCTGTGTCTGTCTCTGTCTGTCTCTGTCTGTCTGTCTGGTCATTGGGTGACTGTCACACCCCCCCCCCACAGTCACCCAGCGTGGGTGACTGTCACACCCCCCACAGTCACCCAGCGTGGGTGACTGTCACACCCCCCACAGTCACCCAGCGTGGGTGACTGTCACACCCCCCCACAGTCAGCCAGCGTGGGTGACTGTCACACCCCCCCACAGTCAGCCAGCGTGGGTGACTGTCACACCCCCCCCACAGTCACCCAGCGTGGGTGACTGTCACACCCCCCCACAGTCAGCCAGCGTGGGTGACTGTCACACCCCCCCCACAGTCAGCCAGCGTGGGTGACTGTCACACCCCCACAGTCAGCCAGCGTGGGTGACTGTCACACCCCCCCACAGTCAGCCAGCGTGGGTGACTGTCACACCCCCCACAGTCAGCCAGCGTGGGTGACTGTCACACCCCCCACAGTCAGTCAGCGTGGGTGACTGTCACACCCCCCACAGTCAGCCAGCGTGGGTGACTGTCACACCCCCCACAGTCAGCCAGCGTGGGTGACTGTCACACCCCCCACAGTCACCCAGCGTGGGTGACTGTCACACCCCCCACAGTCAGCCAGCGTGGGTGACTAATTAACGGCTGCTCATCATACTTGTCTCATCCGTCAGCTCATTGCAAATTGAACTCGTGAGCTTGGTGAAAGATCTTATTAGCGAGAGATTATACCAAGCCTGCAAAACCCTAATTGAAATTGTGTCCCCCCCTTCATCTACCCCCATCTACCCCCATCTACCCCCCCCCCTCTCCTACGCAGGCCCCATTCCCCCCTCTCCTCTCTTCATCCCTTCTTTCCTATCCTCACTCCCCCTCAGCCCAGTTCCCCTTTACTTCACGGTTCTTGGTCAGGATAATGAGGGTGGTGTTCTTGGTCAGGATAATACCCGAGGGAAGTTCTTGCAGGAAGAAACAGACCAACCGAGCTGTGGTGGGTGTGTAGGCCTACGGGCAGCTACAAGCAACAAACAGCCTGTTGCACCAAGTTATCGCAAGTCGAGTCTAGCCTCAGGCCGGACTCTGGGAGTAGAACAACTCCTGAGACCCTCTACAGGTATGATCCAGGTAAGCGACACATGAGGTGGGGGAGGAGGGGGGTGTGGGAGTGTGTAGGGGGTGGGGGGAGCTTGTGAGAATGGCAACAAGGGGGGGCGTTAATGGCAATACGGTTTAATAACGGCCAAATTTCTCGTCTGAGTATAAACGTTTGATGATAATGTTATGGGATCCGTCCGCCAGGGGCGCGACGATGCCGGTACAATAACAACCTCCTTTAAGATGCTCAGTGATCCATATATGCAATGTTTACAAGCTCATTCACCCATTGCGGTCGTTACTAGAGGCGTTACTCTTTATTTATAATACCGTGGCTCATTCTTCTCTCAGGTCTAGATATAGGTAAGGCATTGTGGCTTCAACTACACAAGCTATATCCTTCATATTGATGGTAAATATAGCGACTGTGTGGGCACATGTACATAATAGTACTTAAAAGGTTTCTACATATTTGCCATGCCTATCTAACAGCCTGACTTGATGGGGTGGTCCTCAGCCTGACTTGATGGGGTGGTGGTCCTCAGCCTGACTTGATGGGGTGGTGGTCCTCAGCCTGACTTGATGGGGTGGTGGTCCTCAGCCTGATTTGATGGGGTGGTGGTCCTCAGCCTGACTTGATGGGGTGGTGGTCCTCAGCCTGACTTGATGGGGTGGTGGTCCTCAGCCTGACTTGATGGGGTGGTGGTCCTCAGCCTGACTTGATGGGGTGGTGGTCCTCAGCCTGACTTGATGGGGTGGTGGTCCTCAGCCTGACTTGATGGGGTGGTGGTCCTCAGCCTGACTTGATGGGGTGGTGGTCCTCAGCCTGACTTGATGGGGTGGTGGTCCTCAGCCTGACTTGATGGGGTGGTGGTCCTCAGCCTGACTTGATGGGGGGTGGTGGTCCTCAGCCTGACTTGATGGGGTGGTGGTCCTCAGCCTGACTTGATGGGGTGGTGGTCCTCAGCTTGGACGAACACGGCCTGAGGCTGGGCTGGTGGCGACGGCCTCAGCTTGGACGAACACACCTGAGAGTGGGCTGGTGGCGACGTCCTCAGCTTGGGCGAACACACCTGTGGATGGGCTGGTGGTGACGGCCTCAGCTTAGACGAACACACCTGAGGGAGTGCTGGTGCCGACGTCCTCAGCTTGGACGAACACACCTGAGAGTGGGCTGGTGGCGACGTCCTCAGCTTGGACGAACACACCTGAGGGAGGGCTGGAGGCCAGCGCCTCAGCTTGGACGAACACACCTGAGGAAGGGCTGGTGGCGACGGCCTCAGCTTGGACGAACACACCTGAGGGAGGGCTGGTGGCGACGGCCTCAGCTTGGACGAACACACCTGAGGGAGGGCTGGTGGCGACGGCCTCAGCTTGGACGAACACACCTGAGGGAGGGCTGGAGGCCAGCGCCTCAGCAGAGGGCTCCATGCAGCCTCCAACACAAGTCTTCAAGCAAGCACGGAGACGGAGAGGAAGATGAATAATAGCAATAATTATAAACTATAAAAATGTGAAGCATAAATTCAACAATGAAAATGGAAAGAAGACAAGTTTAACAAAGTATGAAAAAAAAAAACAAGACAGCGGGAACGGTGGGAAAATTCCCCATTAACCAAGAGAGCAATTAGGTGCTGCTGAGGACAAATTGCCTTCAGACTTTTATGCGAGTCCTATTAATTTTAACTATCAAATTAGGCTGGAACCATAATTACACAATAATTGAGAATCTCCTTTTTAGGCTGAAAAAGTGGGGAGGGATTTTTTTTTAACGGGGGGGGGGGAGACTAGGGATTTCTGTAGGTGTTTACAATGTAAACAATGTTATTAAGGCGACGTCCTTGTTGGTCGGGTGGAACGGTCTTTAAAGGGAAAGACCTGAGGAAGTCATCCCAGAGATGGTTAGAGGTAGGGAGGAGCCATCCCAGAGATAGGGATAGGGGAGGAGCCATCCCAGAGATGGTTAGGGGTAGGGGAGGAGCCATCCCAGAGATGGTTAGGGGTAGGGGAGGAGCCATCCCAGAGATGGTTAGGAGTAGAAGAGGAACCGAACCATCTGAGAGCGATGCGGTCTGATTATTTCAGCTTTTCCTCGTAGCTCAGTCCTCTTAGTTCAGGAACCAGTTTTACAAGAATCCCTGGCACTTTCACCTTTTTTTTTACATGCCGGATCCTCTTAGATGCCCCGTACACTTCCAACAGTCAGAAAATGTTAATGCAGTCTCCGTGGTGTAGTGGTAAGACACTCGCCTGGCGTTCCGCGAGCGCTATGTCCTGGGTTCGTATCCTGGCCGGGGAGGATTTACTGGGCGCAATTCCTTAACTGTAGCCTCTGTTTAACGCAACAGTAAAATGTGTACTTGGATGAAAAAACGATTCTTCGCGGCGGGGATCGTATTCCAGGGACCTGCCCGAAACGCTACGCGTACTAGTGGCTGTACAAGAATGTAACAACTCTTGTATATATCTCAAAAAAAATAAAAAAATAAAAAAAAAAGTGCTGTATTCAGTTGTCTGAAAGATCTTCTACCCGGGAAGAAACACCCATCCAGGCAATAGCTTTAGGCGTTTTTTCCACCATTCCCTCATCACCAAACATCTTATCTTCGCTAGACACGCCAGACTCATCGCAAACCCAACTTCAGAGTGAGTGAAGGTGTTCTATTGGCTGGGAATGAAGAACTAGTCAGCGTGGACAATTATACAACTGTCCCTCGCTGGATCCTGGAAATAATGTGGTAGGAAACTGCTCTCACAAGGGAATGGTTTGTTGACTATGTCCCTATTGTCACACGAGGGAGAGTATATGTCTCTTTTGGGTCGTTTCCCCGTCACATTTGTCGTGGAACAAGTCCCACCTCGACACCCAAGGAATAGATCTCGTCGCTGTATCAGCCCCTGTCCCACTGGGTCCCGCGTGCTGCATCAGCCCCTGTCCCACTGGGTCCCGCGTGCTGTATCAGCCCCTGTCCCGCTGGGTCCCGCGTGCTGTATCAGCCCCTGTCCCACTGGGTCCCGCGTGCTGTATCAGCCCCTGTCCCACTAGGTCCCGCGTGCTGTATCAGCCCCTGTCCCGCTGGGTCCCGCGTGCTGTATCAGCCCCTGTCCCACTGGGTCCCGCGTGCTGTATCAGCCCTTGTCTCACTGGGTCCTAGTGCTGTATCAGCCCCTGTCCCGCTGGGTCCCGCGTGCTGTATCAGCCCCTGTCCCGCTGGGTCCCGTGTGCTGTATCAGCCCCTGTCCCGCTGGGTCCTGCGTGCTGTATCAGCCCCTGTCCCGTTGGGTCCCGCGTGCTGTATCAGCCCCTGTCCCGCTGGGTCCTAGTGCTGTCCCAGCCCAGGTCCCGCTGGGTCCCGCGTGCTGGCGTATATATATATCAGCTTCAGAGGATATATTCACCTAAATCTCGCCCTGTATCTCATCCAATCAAGGGCTGAGGAATGAATCGGTCAATAAAGAGAGAATATACACGTGTGGTAAGTGGTGGGGAGGCTATCTGACCCGCTGATTGGCTGATGGGGAGAGACGAGGAAATCTTAAAGCTGATTGGTTTGTGGGGAGATGGGGGGCAAGGAAGGGGTATGTGATCCTCCAACTGACTGGTGGGGAGGAAGGAAAGGAAT
>NC_059600.1:11059923-11064278 GCF_020424385.1 Procambarus clarkii | reverse complement strand
ACAGAGGTAGATTATTTACCCTGTACCTACCCTGTAGATACAAGGGGTAGTTGACCTCTGACTCTTGTTAGTTGGTTTGGAGCCTTTTCCTACCGTCACTCATGTTAAGACTTACCTTGGTTGTTTCCCCTGGAACACGACCCGCCAATCGATTAACAACCAGGGGCCAGATTCACGAAGCAGTTACGCAAGCACCTACGAACCTGTACGTCTTTTCTCAATCTTTGGCGGTTTTGTTTACAATTATTAAACGGCTAATGAGCTCCGAAGCACCAGGAGGCTGTTTATAACAATAACAACAGCTGATTTTGAAGTTTTCATGCTTGTAAACTGTTTAATAAATGTAACCAAAGCCGTCAAAGATTGAGGAAAGATGTACACGTTCGTAAGTACTTGCGTAACTGCTTCGTGAATCTGGGCCCCAGGTACCTATGCAATTACTGCTGGGTGAACAGGGGCGAACATTCAAGGATTGGCGCCCAGTCAATCTTCCCTGGACAGAACTCGAATGCAGACGAAACTGCTCGAGACACTCCCCCCCCCCTTTACACTCCATCCCCTCACTGTCACCTCCCCCCCCCCCGCCTGGTCATCTCTTTAACACTTGTAAATACAGACTGCAGGGAGCCGGCCGGCCGAGTGGACAGCACGCTGGACATGTGATCCTGTGATCCCGGGTTCGATCCCGGGCGTCGGCGAGAAACGATGAGTTTCTTTCACCCTATGACCCTGTTACCTAGCAGGAAATAGGTACCTGGGAGTTAGTCAGCTGTCACGGGCTGCTTCCTGGGGTTTGTGTGTGGTGTGGGGGGGGGGAAGTAGTTAGTAAACAGTTGATTGACAGTCGAGAGGCGGGCCGAAAGAGCAAAGCTCAACCCCCGCAAACACAACTAGGTGAATACACACACACGTCCCAGAACTAAGAGGCATGAGTTACGAGGAAAGGCTGCGGGAAATGCACCTCACGACACTGAAAGACAGAAGGGGAGACATGATCACCTACAAAATTCTCAGAGGAATTGACTGGGTAGATAAAGATAAACTGTTTAACACTGGTGGTACGCGAACAAGGGGACACAGGTGGAGACTGAGTACCCAAATGAGCCACAGGGACGTTAGAAAGAACTTTTTCAGTGTCAGAGTAGTTAACAGATGGAATGCATTAGGCAGTGATGTGGTGGAGGCTGACTCCATACACAGTTTCAAATGTAGATATGACAGAGCCCAGTAGGCTCAGGAACCTATACATCTGTTGATTGACAATTAAGAGTCGGTTACAAAGAGCCAGAGCTCAACCCCCGCAAGCACAACTAGGTAAGTAAAACTAGGCGAGTACACACATCCCCAGGCAGCAGCCCGTAGCAGCTGACTCCCAGGTACCTAATTACTGCTAGGTGAACAGGATAATTAAGTGAAAATACTCTTCCCATATGTGTGTGTGTGTGAGTGTTTGTATGTGAATGTGTGCGAGTATGTGTGAGAATATGTGTATTTATATGTGTGTATCCCCCCAGGAAGAAAGCGCTGCCATTTAACCAGATACGTGCAGGTCCCCGGGGGCTCACTCCACCACCTCTCCGGGTAATTATTCACGACGACAAGTCCATCTTCTCCAAGTTCTATGAGGAACGCTTGTACCGCCTTGTCCTCACCGCCGCCAGCTACGGTTACACGAGGGACAAGGCTGACGGCGACCACACGCCCCACATGTCCGGCTACCACTCAAGAATGTCCGGTTACCACACACACACACACCTCCCTCAAACGTCCGGTTATCAGACACACTTACCACGGATCGCCAGTCACGAGGGAGAAGTTATAAAAGACAAATGATGCGAAGATTACGTGAGTACCCAAGAATGTCACACACACACACACACACACACATAGCGCGAAGGAGCCTCGTAGCCTGGTGGATAGCGCGCAGGACTCGTAATTCTGTGGCGCGGGTTCGATTCCCGCACGAGGCAGAAACAAATGGGCAAAGTTTCTTTCACCCTAAGTGCCCCTGTTACCTAGCAGTAAATAGGTACCTGGGAGTTAGTCAGCTGTCACGGGCTGCTTCCTGGGGTGTGTGTGTGGGGTGTGAAAAAAAAAAAAAAAAAAAAAAAAAAAAAAAAAAAAAAAAAAAAAAAAAAAAAAAAAAAAAAAAAAAAAAAAAAAGTAGTTAGTAAACAGTTGATTGACAGTTGAGAGGCGGGCCGAAAGAGCAAAGCTCAACCCCCGCAAAAACACAACTAGTAAACACAACTAGTAAACACACACACACACACACACACACACACACACACACACACACACACACACACACACACACACACACACACACACAAACTCCTCAGCACGTGGGACACGAACAAGGGGACACAGGTGGAAACTTAGTACCCAGATGAGCCACAGAGACGTTAGAAAGAATTTTTTTCAGTGTGTGGAGGCTGACTCCATACACAGTTTGAAATGTAGATATGATAGAGCCCAGTAGGCTCAGGAATCTGTACACCAGTTGATTGACAGTTGAGAGGCGGGACCAATGAGCCAATGCTCAACCCCCGCAAGCACAATTAGGTGAGCACGCACGCACGCACACGCGCGCGCGCACGCATACACACACACACACACACACACACACACACACACACACACACACACACACACACACACACACACACACACACACACACACACACACACACACACACACACACACACACACACACAGTGATCCTTATATAGAGTGGACGTCAAGGGGTAGAAGAGCAGTTGAAGCGAAGAGCATCACGTCAAGTGCTCACCTGATGGCCGGCTGGCCTGGAGCCGGCTGGCCAGGAGCCGGCTGGCCAGGAGCCGGCTGGCGCGACTAACACCTGGGCGTTACAGGAGCACATGTGTGTTACAAGGGAAGCAGGAGAAGGCACCAAGCCTGAATAACTATACTGGACGAGTGTGACTGACAAAGCCACATAAGCACCATTGTTATATCAATAGCGGACAGTACAAAGCTTATTCCTTCTGAGAGCGTCGACAGCTGCTACGACGACGACGACGACAGATAGCTACAGCAACAGCAAGAGGCTTAAAAGCACCCGTGGAAGAGTGTTACAGCACTTGCGGACGACCAGGTAGACAGCTATAGCACGTGATAGACAGCTACAGCACCTGATAAGACAGCTACAGCACCTGATAATACAGCTACAGCACCTGATAAGACAGCTACAGCACCTGATAAGACAGTTACAGCACCTGATAAGACAGTTACAGCACCTGATAAGACAGCTACAGCACCTGATAAGACAGCTACAGCACCTGATAAGACAGCTACAGCACCTGATAAGACAGCTACAGCACCTGATAAGACAGCTACAGCACCTGATAAGACAGCTACAGCACCTGATAAGACAGTTACAGCACCTGATAAGACAGCTACAGCACATGATAAGACAGCTACAGCACCTGATAAGACAGCTACAGCACCTGATAAGACAGCTACAGCACCTGATAAGACAGCTACAGCACCTGATAAGACAGCTACAGCACCTGATAAGACAGCTTCAGCACCAAGTAGAGAGCTTACACGCTCTAGCAGCCGTTACGTCAAAAGAGGAGTCTTAGATTAGGATCTGGCGTCAAGAGACAATCTCTGGAGTGTACCAGCCGTGTCTTAACACCAGTCAGGGCGTCATCGTCTGCACATTTAGAGTTGTCGGTACAGCGACGGCCGCGCTTCTTGCAGGGTCGGCGTTCGATTTCCGATGATACGAGTGGCGTGGGCAGCGTTCTTTCCCTCCGTCGTCATATCCCAGCTCCTCCTTGAAGCCTCGGAACCCTTCCAAGGAGTATATATAGTCACCCCGGCTACACGGTTGCTCCGGATAGTTGGGTATCTTACCACTCTTCCTTCATATTGTGCCAGAAGTATGAAGGCATACTTTCTTTCTTCATAATTTCTCCTGTTCTTTCCTTATTTTCCCACTTCCTTTCCCGTATGTTTTTCTCCTTGTTGACATTGTTCTCTTTATCTCATTTGGGTGAAAGTCTTTGGACGCTCGGCCTTAGTCTGGGGTGACCCCAGGACGGGTCCTGACTGAAAGACCCCAGCCCACTGGTCCTGGGGGTCCTTCCAGCTGCTCTCAAAATGGTATCATAGATAGAACCTTGAGAGAGCAAGAATCACATCATTCTGATTTCATTGTGTTTATCTCTTTATGTTGGCTTTACTCGTGCATGTTCTGGCGTGATGCGGCTTCACCCCAGCTGCAGTACGGTTAGCTCAAGAGGGCCTTGACCAGCGACTCTTGAGGCAAGAGGGGGCTTGGACCAGCGACTTTTGAGGCAAGAGGTCCGGCACTGCCGCTCAC